>CM069861.1:196387898-196475398 GCA_036172795.1 Pelodytes ibericus | reverse complement strand
ATAATGTAGGGAGGAACATGCTTTTCCCATTCCAGGTGGTTAAAAAGTTTCTCCACATAAGTAGGTCTGCCGTGGCCTGTGTATCCAGGGGCAACCTGTGTGCATCATGTCTAAACAGTGGGAACATGTATAGGAGCCGTGAGATGAAAGCCCGGCCTTGAGGTATAATGCGCATGGCAAAATTCAGTGACCCAAGTAGGGACTGCAATTCTTTGCGGTTGCAAGTACCGAGATGAATGTAGAGGTTAATGTTGGTAAGTATGTTCTCTATCTTGGTGCGTGGCAGGCTGGCTTGCATAGTGGCTGAGTCTAGCATGATTCCCAGAAAGGTGATGATTGTATCTGGTCCTTCAGTTTTGGTGGGGGAAACTGGAACGCCTACTTGTTTAAAAAGACTGATGGTGTCTATGAGGCTACTGGGAGGGGAGTTATTCTTTTCGATCAGTAAGAAATCATCCAGGTAGTGTATGACTGTAGGGCATCTGGCTACATTTAATAGTAACCAGCATAGTGTTTCTGCGAATAAATCAAAAATGGCCGGACTACTTTTTGAACCAAACGTTAAGCGTGAGAAAAAGTAGTAGTGCCCGGCCCATTTAATGCCATGCAGGTGCCATAGTGTAGGGTGGATAGGCAATAATTTGAAGGCATTGGTTATGTCGGTCTTGCTGAGCCATGCACCGACCCCTGCCTGCATGATAGCCGTAATGGCGTGATCTATGGTGGAGTATTGGAGTGAAAATTCCTCAGAGGGGATAAGGGAGTTCAGACTAGGTGTGGCAGAGGTGTGAGGTGCCGACAGATCGATGATGAGTCTTTGTTTGAGGGAAGATTTCCCCGTGACAATACCGATGGGATTTGTCCGCCATGTGGAAAAAGGAGGGGACTGAAAGGGACCCAATAGGAAGCCCTCTGCCACTTCTTTGGCTATGAGTGTACTAATCGCTGTAGGGTTTTGTTGTGCAGATTGTAAATTGGGGCATTCAAGGATCCCTGAAGGCATGTGTATGAGACCAGTATGGAATCCTTGTGATAGACCAGTGATGATGAAGTCTACCAAATGTCTAGATGGATGTTGTGATAGTAATGCTGTGAGTACAGAAATATTTATCTCCGTTAAGTATTGTTTAGGGTACATTTTATTCGGACACATAGTTTTCGCATGTGCCCTAAAACATTTTGAACATATATGCAATAACCGACATCCACTGTAATTACATGCACCGACATTGAAATTATTACATATTTGGGATTTCCCCAAAAACTTGATAGGTCGACCCAATTTGTCTTTGGGTGTTCTCTCTGTTGAAACAGTGGAACTAGCGCCCTGCGAGGTACTAGGTTCGTTCGCAGTGGTAGGACAAAAATTTGCAGTATGAGCCATGGAGGAGCAGTATGCACAGGCCGGTGCTCTTAGACCTGCAAAGTGCCTGCAGAAAATGATGGTATCTATCTTGCTCCAGTTGGACCTTGTCCCGTACTGTGAGAAGGCGCCAGACACTTTGGCAGAAAAAGATCTATGGTAGTCATAGAAAGCTGACCCACCGTATTTGTTGCCCAGGTCCACCAGCCTGTGCATATACAAATCAAACTCCTCACGTCTGTGGGGATATACCGTACAGATCACATCACGATAAATGCCAAAAGCTAATACAAATTCTGGAATAGTTAGCTTCCTATTCAATCGTGCATCCCTAGATTTGACCACCACAGAAATATCGTCGTAAGCGTACGTCTTATGTTCCACTATGTCCTGGGAGGCAATTAGAAGTGAGGCCAGATTGACATCTTTACCTTCCAGGATATCTTTTTTGAGGTGCTCAGGTATCATGTGGGCAGGGTAAACCTCTTGGTCATCCGGGGTGATGGCTGGAGAAACTGATTGCAATTCCACCACTGCTGGAGGGATTGCTGTGGCCGGCCCAGCCAAAGTGAGGGCTGTAGTGACCGATTCGAGTTTCTCCAGCCTAGAATTGACCTTGCTCATGGATGCCATGAGGGACGTGAGCATGCCATGTATGTCTCCTGGGTTAGACTGGCTAGACGCTTCCCCAGCGTCCCTGTTATCGGTTGAGGTGTGCAGTAACTTGTAAAGTTCCGCTTTCCTTGCTGTAGCAGGGAATGGGATTTGACGTCTCCTGAGTTCGCTAGTGATGCGAGGGATAGTCCATGACCTGAAAGATGCTGGACTGGCCGTATCTTCCACCTGTGATGGGGTGTTTGCTCTAGCCGGAGTACTTGGGAGGGAAAAATCCTCTACCCCGTCTTGAGACATACTAGATGACAAAATATATGGTTAGCGTGAAAAACCCCAGGGGATGTACTGGCAGGCTGATTATGCCGGATGAGGCGAAGAATTAATCTTGTTCTTTGGTGACAGGTGAGGCCCTACTAGTTGCCAAGTGGCTATGAGAGGCTCTATCTATGCGTTGGCGCGAGGGGTTATTGAGGCCACCCGACGTAGTGGCAGGAGTTCGTTGGCCTCTCGGTGACAATAAAAGAAAACAGGGGAAGGGAGTGACAGGTGAGGCCCTCTCTATAATTTGCGAGGCGACTAACTCACGTGTGGCCCGGGGGGCATTACCTCCGAAACGTTGAGGCGGGGTGTTGGCCTCGCGGACCACTAAACGATAGGCAGAATGCCTGGAGGGGAAGTACCTATTTGGGTCTATAAGCCCTAGAATTGCCAGTACTCTATGTCCTAGGTGGAGATGGAACCGTGTTTTACATATGGCGTGAGCAGGCTTAACGTACCTGGTAGTATGTATGCGATAGATAAGAGGAAAAAATAGAAAAACCTGGAAAAAACCTAAAGGGATAGAAAACCAGAAATGATAGTGTGAGAATTGGATCCTATGATACCAATATAGACTAGCTAGCTGTGATGAGTATCTAGCGGTACATATGGAGGGGAAAAGTTTAATGAATGGTAGTGACGCGACTGGCCATGTTAAGTGGTATGGCCCTGGTAACCAGGTATTTAGGGGTGTATATAATAAGTCTCTACGTGACGTATGAGTGGTTGAATCAAGACGTGTGATTCAACCCGAAAGTTGCGAGATTTGAGACCGTGTTCTCGTGTACTTGGTATGTCGTTTGAGTACACAAAGAAAAAGTCAGAATTTATAACGTGCCATGTAAGAACGTGTGTACATGGAGTGATAGAAACGTAATTCTAAATGAATTAAAACATAGGTTATAACGCAGGCACTAACGTGAGATATCTATAATAATGTAACGTTTGTTCAAGCATAACTCCATATATATATAAACATGAAGAAATCCAATATTGCTAATAAGGCAATATCTGCTAAAAGTTGAAACCTGACCTAAAAAGTAATTAATGGGGGGGCTACAGTCATATGCAAGGATTCTGCAATCGCATGAAATAAATACCAATAGTGACATGAACAGCAACTATAGATACTGATATTGCAGAAAATCGAAAATAAGTCTGCTTACTAAAAGAATCAGTACATAGAGTATAACGCGATCAATGCCGGAAGCAAAAGGGTTAATATGCCTGTGACTGGGCCGTGAAGCGTGCGGCCGTAAAGTAAGGCTGTTTAAAAATCGCGACGCCGTGGGAAATGATCCAGGCGACGGACTTACGATTTTGAAGTCCTGTGGACTTAATCTGCGGCGAAAAAACCGGTAATGTGCGTGGCTGGACGGGCGGAAAACCTGTGAGGGCTCCTGGACACAGCTACACCAAACGAAATCGCGAGGTTTTTTGAAAAGCAAGATGGCGCCGAACGTGAACCGGAAGTGGATTCTCATGCAGCGCTGACCTCGAACAGTATGGAGCCAGGTAAGGGGTGTCCCTTAAATAGGGAGAAGGTGAGTCATACGCCCCTCCCACAATTACAGGCCAAAAGGCCTTAATACATATAAATATACACACACAGACACACACACATATATATATATATATACACACCCACACACATATATATATATATATATATATATATATATATATATATATACACACATATATTATATATAGTTGCATTTATACTTATATGAACTTTTACATATTCAACAGATTTGCACCCAGGATGCACCCCGTCGGCCAGATTTGCACTCAGGATGTACCCCATCTGCCAGATTTGCACTCAGGATGTACCCTATCGGCCAGATTTGCACTCAGGATGTACCCCATCGGCCAGATTTGCACCCAGGATGTACCCCAGAGACCAGATTTACACTCAGGATGTACCCCATCGGCCGGATTTGCACTCAGGATGTACCCCAGTGGCCAGATTTGCACTCAGGATGTACCCCAGTGGCCAGATTTGCACTCAGGATGTACCCCATCGGCCAGATTTGCACCCAGGATGTACCCCAGAGACCAGATTTACACTCAGGATGTACCCCATCGGCCGGATTTGCACTCAGGATGTACCCCAGTGGCCAGATTTGCACTCAGGATGTACCCCAGTGGCCAGATTTGAACTCATGATATTCCTCAGCGACACGATTTGCAGGACTGGTTCCATACCAGCACCCCCGTCGATGCCGCCTATCTCCCCTGAGCACTGGATGTCTTTCTGTAGTGCAGCACGAGGGGGAGGAGCCAGCAGTCTGTGTCAATTTTGCAGCAATAAATAAGCTTCGTTTGCAGACATGACTGGCCACGTGTGTTCAGCCCACGTCCCTGCATTGCATTTATTTGAAGTGAGGTGGGGAGCCAATAATATCATTTGTTTTAATATCAGTAGACAGGAAGGAGGGAATAGCAGGGAACTAGAAGAGAATCCCATAGAGAACGGGAATATTTTCATTGGTTACGGAGACAAAACACGTCTAGCATTGGCCGCCAGCCCACTGATTTGTGCAGAACTCCTCTACGCCATAGTATTACTAGCAAAATCCTGAAATAGTTTATAAACAGCCATAAACATTTACCCTCTAATTTTTATATCTTTTTTAAAAAAAGTAAATGTTATCACGTCCCTCACGTAACTGGAGATAAATAATACACGAGGATCCACAACTCTACTAAGAAATGTATTTATAGAGATGAAACATTCAGTTCTACTGTTTGTAAACATCTCATAAAACTCACTAATACTAACTATGAAAAGATGCACGTTGTACAATTCTGGCAGATCATACAGTGACTGTATTTTAGAAAAACAAACTGTTTTCACTCATTTGGATAACTTGTAAAATAGCAGACACGTGAATCACTCAAACCGAAAAAGAAATGTGAATATGCAAATGGTAGCAAATTAAAGGACAGTCGATCGTGTTGCCCGCGCGTTTTTTCCTTGGGGTGGCGGGGGCTTGGGTGGAGCTCTGACGTCAGACGTGTGCCGGGTCACGTGACCTATCCACACTCACCGCGGGGAGCTGAACAGGCAGCATGGTAGGACACCATGCTGCCTGCCACTAGCCACCAGGGATCAGGGTAAGTCCTGGGGTGAGGGGGCATATAATGGGGGTAATGGAGGCATAAAATGGGGGTGATAGGGCATGTGATGGGGCAATAGAGGTATGTCATGGGGGTGATGGGGCATGTAATGGGGGTGATGGAGGCATGTAATGAGGTGATGGGGTTAATGGAGGCATGTAATGGGGTGATGGGGTTAATGGAGGCATGTGATGGGGTTGATGGAGCCATATAATGGGGATGATAGGGCATGTAATGGGGTGATGGGTGCATGTAATTGGGGTGATGGGGTTATGTAATGGGGTGATGTGGGTTATGGGACATGTTGTGCATGGGTAGGGGGTGCCTGAATTTTGTCTGCCTAGGGCAGCACAAAACCAAGATACACCACTGGATAAGACCAGGGACCAATAAAAGTATTTTAAAAGGTTAATTAATAGGTGTTCCATCAAGATGAGTAGAAATATTTCTTAAAGAGATGGGTTTTGAGGGATTTTTTAAAGATTGAGAACAATGCAGAGTGTTAGGTCTGTGGAATGGAGTTCCAGAGATAGGGGGCTAGTGCGGCTTAAGTCTTGCGAATGGGAATAAGTGGCAAGGTTGGTGGAGAGCCTTAGTCAATGTAAGGAATGTAGCAGTCGAACAGTGTAGTTTCTGCTAATAAGGGGGCAATGTAGGGAGGGTTAGAGATAGAATTTTTAATTTTATCCAAGAGCAGATAGGAAGCCAGTGGAGGGCTTTGCAGAGCCGAGCAGATGATGCAGAATGACGATATTTTGTATGTCTGGATGTTGGATAATGTTTTATTTATTTATTGTTCTTTGTCTTTTTATTTGAGTTGTTTATTACTGATATTTCTGCTGTAGTTATTGTTATTTAGTGTACCTTTTTATTTACCCCCATATACATAGCACAGTGGTTTATTTGGATACCAGGGGTTCAGTATTGAGCCAAATGTAAAATAGAGGTCTACCTTAAAGAGACAGTCTAGTCCCCAAACTCACTTTGGTGCAATTTCAATGTAAAAGTCCTACACTTAATGAAATCTTTCAATTAAACATAATTTAGCTTTTTCGTGCCTTCAGCTGTCCTTTAACACTTTACAGTTGGTGGTATGGTGGTTATATTTTGTTCTAAAAAACGATTCCTCCGGGAGTCAAAATGTAAAAATACATGTTTTTTTCAGCACAAGGCATGGAGAGCCACTCTTTCTTGCTTGGTAGATTCAGCTTTGCTATCACGATTACATCACTTGGATTGACCCAGTTGTGAAAGTTGATCTATACATGTATACATGCATGTGTAACTTATACAGACTCTGTGAGTCATTGCTGTGTAGCGGGTGTGCCAGAAATTCAGTGATTAGTTGAACTGCAATATCTTCCTCTCTCTCTCTCTCTCTCTCTCTTTGGAGGCTTTATAAATACATATGCTGCAACCCATCCTAAAATAGAACATAGATACAAAGAGGGAAGTGTCTGGGTGTTAACTAGCACATGGGTGGGGTGCGGCAACAAGGTCATAATAAACACTGAGCACTGCACTCAACACAAAAGTGCAAAGTTCATTGACTGGCAGGCTATGTTGTAATGAACGGGGAAGCTGACAAAGCTCTGGAATAGGAGTGCCCCTCCTTCCATATAGGATAGAGGACTTGACTGTACATGCCTCTGTATATGTTGTAGCTGATCCAATATTTTGCAGAACTGAGTGGGTGATTAAATAGCCGGATGCTGGATTCACTATAATGCTTCATGAGTTGCCTTTTTATGCTTGCATGAGATTAAGATCATCCCCAATGTCTTATTTTATATTGAAGCATTAGTAGAAGATCTGGTAGCACTGTTTTAGGTTTTTGGGGTAATTGTAAATTAAGAAGGGGACTCTGTGTCAGCTTTTTGCAAACTTCTTGACCCCCAAGTGGATCACACAAATACAAACAACGTATACCCAACCCTGGAAATAATTGTATACCAGCCTCATTGCATAATGTCATTATACGAGCCCCATAGCATAACATCATCATATTTTTTTTCATAAAAAGAAAATCCATGCATTTTAAAGCACATTTAAACAGTGTATTAATTATATATAAGATAAATATATATAAGTATATATATATATATATATATATATATATATATATATATATATATATATAGACAGTGTGTGAGATATAATTGTGTGTGCATATTGGAGGCATAGATTAACTTACCCCAGCATCCAGACTGCAGTCATCAGACTTGCCCCAGTTTGAGCTCACAGGACTTAACATCAGCATACTAATTGCACTCACGGGACTTTCTCCAGCACCCAGAACTTACCCCTGCACCCAGATTGCAGTCATTGGATTTGCCCCAGCACCAAGGACTTACCCCAGCATGCAGATTGCAATCAGAGGACTTACACATGCAACCTAATTGCACTCGAAGGACTTTCCCCAGCACACATTTTGCACTCACAGGATTTTTTCCCAGAACCCATGACTTACCCCAGGATTTATCCCAGCACTTAGATTGCACACAGGACTTACACAAGCACTGAGATTGAACTCACAGGATTTTCCACTCCCGACTTACCCTAGCAGGCAGATGGATACACAGCCACTGGCGCATGCAGAAGGACAAGTCATATCCAGCCGGTGGCAAGCCGACACTACATTGGCCACAAGAGTGTGAGAGTGCACTCTTGCAGCCATATCATCATACAACAGCCGCCCTTGCATATTTTTCTACCCTTTGCTGCGCCTACCCTCAGCAACAAATACACAGTGTCTCACATGCACAGTCACACACACGGGGACACACAGACACACACACACAGTGTTGTCGTAACAGAGCTACTATATCAATAGAGTTGTCAATATGAGTGTTCCCTTCTCTTTTTATTGCTGTGGAACACGGTGATAAACCCATTTACACACTTACACATTCTGCCACTCACTTACACAGTTTGTCCACGCACTGTCTCTCACTGAGAAAACCAAGTGCTGCATTATATATCAGTTCTTCTGTTCTGAGTGGTGCTTCTATTCACATCGTATCAATGTATATACAGAGAGAGCAGTTTGACATCCTCACACTTCTACAAATGCTGGTTTTACCAAAATCCCGGAAATTCAGTAAAAGGAGCAAGTGGGGGAGATGGTGAACTGCTCTCTAACTCTCACTATATATATACATTGGGCTTTCTTGTGGATTAAATATGGCTCTTGTAATCTCCTGATGAAGCAGGAACGCCTAATATACAAAGTGAAAGGACTTGAGAAAGTAAACCTACTTGTATCTATTAAGATAAATGTCGGGTTTACTCCAGACATGTTTTTTTCTAACCCCTTACATCCCTGAGGAAAGCAAGGCTCCAAAAAAAAAGTTTTGGTTGTACTTTAATAAAATATACATACATTTTTAATTAATCTAAAATATGAATTAAATAATTTTATTTGAACCCTTTAATGAATAATATTTAAACGGTGGGTAATATGACATTGCCATTAGGTTTGGATGACCCAATCTTTGCTGGTTTAAATAATTAATTAATTAAGTCTCCAAAATATAAACGGCCAGAACACATTCATACATTTGAATTAAAATAAACTTTTGCAGTATCAATTGGAATCTTTCGCATTTAAAAAAAAATTAAAAAAAATGTGACGGTCCACGCCATCCCTGTCTGATGTAATTTCTTCAAAATAAACAGAGATGCGATGGTTTTTTTTTTTCACATTATCTCCCAGGAGCATTAAATAGTAATTGTTCTGTGCAGGAAAGCACAGGAAGCGAGGCCCTTACTGCTCGTTATCAACAATCAAACGGTTCTGGGGAGCTGCCAGATTTACATTAGCCGCTATTATTATGCTCATTATTTGTACTTGTTTGTTCCTCTATCTAGCAGTGTTAATTTTGTCGACTGAACATTTTTCGTCATAGTTTTAGTCAACTGCACGTTACTAAAATGAAACAATAACTAAGTTAATATGACTAAAACTATGACTAAAATCTGTTGCAATTTTTATCCACTGACTAAAATGTGACTAAATATTTGGTAGAGACTATTGTATTTACCCATTTGGACTTCTGGTTCCCTTGGATACCAAAGCTTGGTCCCCTAAAAACAAGTGTGACTGGGCGCCGCCATTTTCTGAAGTATAGTGTTTTTGGGTGCCACCCCCTAGTGACTATACAGCACTAGTATCTCACTTTAGGGCTGGAGACACAGAATTCAGAATGAAGTCAGAATTCTGATCATAGACTTTCATTAAATGGGAGGGTAATGTAACTATTACATCACAAGGGGGCTGAGTTATGATCCTGTTTGATCAGGTCAATATCCTCTTTTTGTGTTGGAAGGCAGGTAAAAAAAAAAAAGCTGTATACAGCCACCTAGTCCTGCCCACTATGATACACAGGAGCCAGTAAGAGAGCAGTCACGGCTGTAAAGTGAGACTGGTTGGAAGATTTTGGATGATGTTGCATCATGGGAAATTTTCACAAAATGGAGCCAGGAGAAAAGCACCTAATTTAATTTTTCCATTTATATTCAATTTATTCAATCATATAAAAAAAAAAAAAAAACTGTGACATAGGATTTATATACGTGTTTGTTTAAAATGCACAGGTAATCTAGTTACATCTTATGTAAATTGAGTGTCCCTTTAAGCTTGCCTCCTTGTGGTCTGTTTTTTGATGAGTGCACCTATACCCACTCCCACAACATAAGCACCCATGGCCTTCTGCTTTACAGGTGCACCAAAAACAGTTTGTTATTCTCTGTTAACTCTATAATTTTTTTCTGGTAATGGTTCTACTGTAAGACCTTTGCTTTCTGATGTTACCAGAATCCCTGATACACTTGTACTTTTATTGCCCCTGTGTTTGCCCTAAACAATGGAATCTTCAGACATTGCCTGCTAATGAATTAGTCAGAGAGAATGTGGATAATCTCTACTAGCCCTTAAACCCTGGAACCTGGCAGACAGTAATCCTTTGGGCCAGATCTGGGAGAGATTGCCAACTATTGTTTATAGTGATATTGGTTACCATGAAAAAAAAACAGAAGCTTCTAAAACAAGTGCAGGAATCATTGTTACTAAGTCTCCAATACAAAAATAAAACTGTAGATAGTGATGTCAACATGTGTTGATAATAATAATAATACAGAGTTTTACCAGGAGAGGAACCTTCTAATAGTCTCTCTTTACAAGTATATCCTTGGGGTGTTATTATTCCTCAAGTTCTCGTTTTACATTTTGTTTTGTATTCCAAGCAAAGCATAATAAATCAGTTTAGATAAGAGTTAAAGAAAACCAAGGAGCATTGAATTTGGCTACTTAAAGCTCACTAATGTACAAAGAAATCCCAGCACTCTTCACTGGAGTTAATTATTGTGCACAAGAGCAAACAGGTAGGCAGAGCAGACCACAATCTTAAAGCGTTTCACACCTCTTGTGGTCTCTAGGTGGGAAGCAACTATGCGTTTTGCTCTTGACGGTCAACAAATAATTCATTGAACGCTGAATTTGATTTAGGTTCAAAAATAGCTTTGATTTTTTTTGCCTCCAATTACTTTCAATGGGGAGGATTCAAACCTTAGGTGCCAAATTTGACCTCAAATGAAAGTCAACCTCCAAAGTTGACCTCCTCGAGCTTTTCTCGAATTTTAGTGTATAGACCCAACTGTGTAGACCCTAGGCGTACAACTTTGGCCTTTCAGCTGCTGCAGAACTACAAATCCCATAACTCCCCACAAACATTCTAGAATCGCAGGGAATTATGGTCGTTGTAGTACAGCAACAGCTGGAGGGCCACAGTTGGACGCCCAGGGTGTAGACCATTTATAATTATTTTTTTATTTCTGTATTCACAAGCAAACCAATGTTTAGGTAACTGCAATCTAAAAACTTATCTTTTTCAAGCTTTCTCATGGAGATTGATTTGGCTACGCTATGACAATAGCAGCTCTAACAATGCCTGTTACCTTCTGGACAATCAGTGGTCTGTACTAATGTTGCTTGCCTGGACTGAATAGCAATTACGGTTAAATTTAAAAATTTACAGGGTTTCAAAGGAAATGACTTACATGGTTACATAGTAGTTTAGGTTATTTAAGGAGTTTAAGACACTGGGTTTTTGTAGACTAGCGCCATTTAAAGCATTCAATACATTGGGTTTTCGTAGACTAGCGTCATTTAAATCATTTAAAGAATACAAGACATTGAGTTTTGTAGACTAGCGTCATTTAGAGAGGTCAAGACACTGGGTTTATGTAGACTAGCGTCATTTAGAGAGGTCAAGACATTGAGTTTGTAGACTAGCGTCATTTAGAGAGGTCAAGACACTCGGTTTATGTAGTTTAGCGTCATTTAGAGAGGTCAAGAGACTGGATTTATGTAGACTAGCGTCATTTAGAGAGGTCAAGACATTGAGTTTTGTAGACTAGCGTCATTTAGAGAGGTCAAGACACTGGGTTTATGTAGACTAGCGTCATTTAGACAGGTCAAGACACTGGGTTTATGTAGACTAGCGTCATTTAGAGAGGTCAAGACACTGGGTTTATGTAGACTAGCGTCATTTAGAGAGGTCAAGACATTGAGTTTGTAGACTAGCGTCATTTAGAGAGGTCAAGACACTGGGTTTATGTAGACTAGAGTCATTTAGAGAGGTCAAGACATTGGGTTTTCATAGACTAGAGTCATTTAATGAGGTCAACACACTGGGTTTTTGTGGATGAGCATCATTTAGAGAGGTCAAGACAGTGAGTTTTTATGGACTAGAATAATTTAAAGAGCTCAAGATGATCTTAAATGGTGTAAAAAAAAAAAATCTTATATCCATCCCCAGCAGTCTTTCGTTAAAATGCCATGTTATTTTTACATCCATACTTGGAACTGGAGATTGATTACAGCAAAATATGTTCTACTGGATTATGGATGTTTATAAACTGTTTTATGATTTTGCCGTTAATTCTATGGCAAAGAGAAATTCTGCAGAACCCAATGGGATCTAAGCCCATGCAACAACAAATGAAGCAAGAACATTTTAGGAAATGTTTGGTCTTGGTAACCAATGAAAACAATTGTTGATAACTTTTGGCCAGTATTGCATTTCGCAGGGACCTACAATGCCAACACAGAGCTCACACCTACAATGTCCGAAATAATTTTTAGATAAGTGCTGTATTATGTAAAGTATAAACATAGAATACTGGGGGGGGGGGGAGAATCTGTAATCCTGAAAATGAATTTATTTCGATAATGCATTTTAAAAAATCTGTTAACATTTTAATTACAGCCACAGTTTACAACAGTTTGAGTATCCCTTATCCGAAATGCTTGGGACCGGCAGCATTTTGGAGAACGTATATTTCGGCTGCACCAGCCCTATATATGTTTACCCTAAATTCAATGTGAGCAACTTGCTCACATCAACTTGCTCACATTGTATTTAGGTAATGTAGATCATTTATAGCAGTGGAGCTGGTAAAATTACCTGCTCCACGGTGCTGCCGAGATGATCCGTTGGCACGTGGTAGTCCCTCCCTCCCGTCACAGCGCTCTGGGAACTACATTTCACATGAGCGCCAACTTCAACTGTACAGAGCCCCGGGTGGGTGAAGAAAAAAAGGAGGTTCACAACCAGGGGAACCAGGATGGTGAGTATCCCTTATCCGAACTGACCCATATCCAAGAATTTTCTTTTTTAGTATTTTGGGTCATTTGCAATTTTGGATATTCGCATTAAGGGATACTCAACCTGTATATGGGAAGATACAAAAATTCCGCCTCCCTCTACCACTCTGTGACAGTGACTGATAACATGTAACTGAATGGATGAGACTTAAATATCTTCTTGTTTTACCTGTTACAAAAGGAAATGCTAAGGGTCCATTCCAAGCGTTGTTTTATTTATTTGTTCGAGCATGCTGCATTAACCATGCTCTATTTTTTCATTTTGGCAACAACATAGGTATTATCTGATAGCTGACATTAGTTTGAAAATTCCAAGTGTACAGCTGAATGCTCAGAATTCAATGGACAGCATTCAAAATAATGGGGTATCATTGGGCACATGCACCAGCGGTGTGCTAAAATCTCCGTCAGCATGCACACAGCCCGATAGAACTGTTGGAATGTAAACAAAAGCTACAATCTCTGTTACACTAAGATCTCAGTGACTTTTTTTTAGAACTTTCCCTAAACTTTTATCAGCAGTGGGCTTTATACATGACCCCTAAGGTGTCTATATGCCTCTTGACAGCAAAACATGGGGACATCTAATGCACATGCCCACATCTCTGATGTCATACAAAAGCGCCTTGAGCATTCCCCTCAGCAGTCTTCTGACCCCTTTCTAAGAGTTCCTGGCCCCCTTTTGTGACACAGGACAGTTGATCTCAGTGTTAAATCCTACGAAAGGTACATTTGTATGGCGTGTAATGCTACGTCAGCAACAAAAAAAGCTAATTAATGCAAAACTGCGGCTTTAATGGGATTCCTTACTGCAAAAATGGTCAAAACAAAAATAGGAAAAAATGATCTACACTTTGTTTTAGTAAAATTGCAAGAACATTTCATGAGAAAAAATGTGTTTACAAGAATCTGTGGTGTCTCCTGTTTATGACATCACCTTTGGCTTTATATGTAAATGAACTGCTTTTTCAAGTGTGTACTTGACAAATAAATCATATTTTATGCATTTTCTTGCAATCCTGCTAACACAATGTGCCAATCATTTGACATTATATTTTATTATTATTATATTCTCTATGTTCACACTGTATAAAACTAAACACAAACAGTATCCAATCAAGTTCTTTTAATATGCATTCATGTTAAAGACTTTCCCATTATTATAACTCACCTTCTGCCAAGCCTTCGTCATCCATCATATATTAAAGCAACGCTTCCTGCACAATAGGAGGGCTTTGGGGGTGGGCTACAGGGCTGTGCTTTGGCCGAGATCCACACTATCTTCCACGCCATTGTTTGCAATGGAATTTGACTTATGTGGCCAAGCGGTCTGGGTATTCAGCATTGGGTTTATTAAGAAGATTTTCTAGCATTCAGTTTATATTTTTCATGCTTGACTTGTTCATCTGTTTCCTATGAAGAAGAAAAAAAAAAAAAAGAAAAAAAAAGTCTAATAAAGTAGGTGATTATGGCATTATTGTAAAATTCCTGTGCTCTCTTTTCCTCTTTTACGAGTTGTTAATATGTAGACATTGAAGCGGGACTCTGTATCGCATTGTCTTGCTATGTGAAGAATGCCCTCCTGGCTAATAACCTACAGCAGGCAGAAGACCATTTGATTAAGTTTTCCCAAGTGCTAAAGCCTCCTTTCCATCTGATACATATTATCAGCTTCAGTAACTTTAGGTTGGACAGTCTGTATTAGTCATAGGCTGTTCTGATAATGTCTAGGTCTTTGTATAATAATAGAGGGACATTGTTTGTCCTGTCTATGTAGAGAGTAGAAATGCTCTATAGGCATTGTGTGAGCACAACTCTAAGGGGGGGTCATGTACTAAACAAGTGCAGTGGGGGAAAAAAGTAGGTAAAACATGAGTAAGGAGAAGTTTGCGACTATTTGTAGCATTTTCCCCCCTGGTTTGCGCCTCTACTGATTATTTTTATTTAGCGTGCATTTTTCCTGTTGCGCTAATAAGATGCCATTATATTTGCGCACGCGAAAGAGCTTTGCGAACATTTTGTGAAAAATTATTCTTATTTGCGTGTGAAAATGACACCGGCTTTCAGCGAGCGCTATCAAAAGAGGTAGAAAAAATATATTCGCAAAATTGCCTATTTTTATTCTCAATTACGCCCGTTTTTATTCGCAATTTGCACGTATGTAATATTTGAGTGTTAAATGTTTAGTACATTGCAATAGGAGCAAAGAGCAAAAATAGTTTTGCATAAAAAATATATTTGCGTTTTTTTAGTACATGCCCCTCTAAGTGCATAGGTTAAGTGGAAATATGTTTTAAATGTGGCGTCTTCTCTTTATGACATCACCTTTTAGCTTGATGCAGATTATCTTCTTTTAATAGGACATGGGTAATTTGCATGTCTTGTTACCAGGTGGTCATAAACAGGGGACACGTCTACAGACACATATGATATACAACATATAGATCACGTTTAATTCTATACATTCACATTACAAACAGCCCTTAGAGCATAGGGTCTAATTAACGGAGCCCAGTGCTGGAGGGAGACCCTCTGTAAAAGATCGCAGAACCTTTGGGACAGGTTTTAGGATATGAGATGCAAGTTGCAATCCCTATTGTAGGTTGTTTGGTTCTGCTCTAGACTACAAGCATTTTTGGATAAACTGGGATAGAGGGCTATAGTCGCTGAGATGGTTTGGGTAAAACAGACTATGACTGTTTAGTAATATAAGAAATATAGCCTACCATTGTTGCAATTGATTTTTATCTCGAGTGAAGGTCCTACCTAATTTCTGTCCAACGCCACTCCAGATCTTATATAGAAGAGCCATTCAGGCCCATCTAGTCCACCCTATTGTCTGAATACTTTCATTAGTCCCTTATCTTATATCTAGGATACACGTATTCCATGCATAGCCATTAGTGTTCAATCAGCCTCTCTCTCTGTTAAACTCCAAATGCACGAGATACATGAGGCTTGGTTCAAGCCAGCTCTGTGTGCCGTGAAGCTCAGATACATTTTATATTCAGGTCTTTTTTAATAAAAAATGAATGGAAATACAAATCTGTTTATTTCTCATTACTTTACACATTCCTAATAATACTTTTTTGGGAGGTATCTGCCCTCTTAATTGGATAGCTGCCTGGATTATTTATTTATGATACATTATATAATGAAGAGAGAGAGAGAGTTGAGAGTTTGCTCATTTACTAGCTTGTATGACTCTTAGAGGTGTTATGTCAGAGTAGCCATACCTGCCTAGTTTAGAAGTGAGAGGTCATCGGCAGGCTTTTCCTATAGCTACAGAGTTAGAAGCATGAGCTGTCTCTTCCACACAAATTCCTTCTCTAATTGTTCTAATATGTTACAAGAGACAGAAATATGACCTTTGATGATCTATAGTTTGACCTTTTGACCTTTGTACATATATCACAAATCAGATCAGCTTTTTACATTTTTTTTTCTAAGCACTTGCAAGCAGTCTGCACAAAATACAATACATAGGAGCTTGTCAAATAAAGTTAATTAGTTTAATATAACACAGCATTTAAGCCACATCTGCTAAGACAGATTCATGTCACAGACACCTTTCATTAATGAAAAATAAATAAATGAATAAGATCAATCAGGAAATAGGAAAGAATGCAAAATATGTTAACTGATTCATTATTGATTTGATTAAATAATGAAATGCTTGAGTGTAGATGAATATGAAAATACATTGTGGGCAGAATGAGAATATATTTAATTAATTAATTGATTTGTGGTCCGGGCTTAGGCACTAAGGGGGCAGGAGAAGCCCCCAAAACATACACAGCAAAATGAGTGTGGTGTTCAGCAGAATAGGAGGAGTTTAATCCTGTCCTGCCTCCCTGTTGTAGACAATCTAAAGTCATATATGCTAATCTAGTGTATGTTATTTTTATATATATATGGTCTCAGCAGCACCCCGTTTAATATAATATATGCTAGTTTAGGTGAGTGCATTCAGTTTGGATTTGTTTATATATATATATATATATATATATATATATATATATATATATATATATATAGGATTAATAAAGGATACAGGATTTTTCATGTGCCCATGTTAAATTACATTAACATTTATTTATATAGTGCCAACATTTTACGTAGTGCTAGGTACCATGAATAGAGGAGATCTACATACTAAGTTAGATGAATAAGAACAGACTGATGCATGAGGTAGAGAGTACTGCTCACAAGCTTACAATCTAGAGGGACACGAGAAACATATTGTGAGTGAAGAGGTCAAGAGAGGGTTTGGTAGTAACAGTATTAGGGATGGTTGGAGCTAGTTGGGTTTGGCCAGGGATTGCTTATTATTCATAAAAAGACCTAATAAAAATAATGATATTAATAAGAACAATAATACATTTTTTTTCTTAAAGTGGCACCTGCCCTAATTAAACCAAATGTGTCTTTGCAAATATCTTCTGCTTTAATCTCAGATTTAAAAGTGTATCCTCATACTAGAGCCAATGGACTAGTAACACAAGTAAAAAAGGGTTTAGTGACTTTTTAAAGGGGCCATATAATATCTTTAATTCGAATTGCATAAGATTTTCCCCTTGATCAATAGTACCTACCCAGTAGCTAACAATGATCTCAGCTCCAACACAATTTGGGTGCAGCCCCAACAGAAATTACCTTTGACCTTAGTGGGGTGTGATCTCCGAATTATATGTGTTGAGTTTTGCAAGAACCGGGTAAGAAGTCAGACAAGTACAGGATTTCCTTATATCTTGGAATTACGTAAAACAAGTACAAGATTTCTCCAAATAGTACAAACGGTATGAAAATAAAAATAAATGCACGGGGAAGTTTGTGTGTCTTCAGGATGATGAACAATACACAGGTGTATTTATTGAACATAATACGTGACCTCGGGCTTGGAACTATTATTGTAGGACTGTCACTGATGTCATGATCAGAGCTTAACAAGACTGCTCCTTCTTAATACAAACACACTACTAACCTTGTCATCCTGTTTACTGTAACACACTGCTTTTAACTCCCAGGAATGTCCAGCAGTTAGATTGTAATAAATAAAACAAAAAAACAAAAAACAAAAAAAACAAACAGAAAAGGGTATCCTTCTAAGCATTAAAATACATCTTTTCATGATCTACTCAATAAAGAGAGAATTGCAGGGCATGTAGACAGTTGGAAAAATTCTACCATTCAGCTGCACTGGAGAATTTTATCCAGCTCGACTACATTGACTACAATTCTCTCTTTATTAAATAGACCCTATAGTAATCTGAATTTAAACAGCAAAAAAAAAATGAAAATTGTCTGAATTATTAAAAAAAAAACTCTCTCAGATATCAAGGTGCAGGTAAGTTAAATAAAAAAAAAAAAAAGAAATAAATATAATGGGTGAGAAGATTAATACATGAAAAAAAGAAATAAATATAATGGGTGAGAAGATTAATACATGAAAAAAAGTATATCTCTATCTGGTCACTGAATACCATAGACTGTAATAGAATCTTTTGAGCTATAAACTACATATAAGTAGTTGAATAGAGCCCAATATGGATATATCAAAGGCTGGAAATGGGTATGGATTAATACTTCACATGCTTATACCCCAATTTGTATAGGCTTTATAATTCAATAAAATAAATAACATTTACATGTTAAACTGAAAAAATGTGTATCTTGTTTTGTGACTGATATATATACATATATAATATTAAACAAATACATTATTTTGGAAATATACTTTTTCAAATTTTTGGATTTAGAGAAATTTTAACATAGAGATGAATTATTATTATTTTTTTACTAATTAAGATTTCATTTCAGATTCATAATTCAAACTGATAATCCAAAGACAAAAAAGGGGTTAATGTGAAAAGCTTATTATAAATGTAAATGTTATTGCTTAACTCTAAAAGCTACTATTATCTTATGAATAGGTTACACATATCACAGACTATAAAACATACGTTTAGCCTTGTTTATGTTAACCCTTGCACTGTTTAGCGAGGCTTTAGACACTATTGTTCTACCCTTGACCCTACAATGGCATAGTTGGAGTATGAATATGTTGGTGATTAAGGCCAAAGTAGCTAAGTTTTAAGTGTAGCTGAATGGGGGAAAAAAATCCCAACTCAGCTACTTCGGCCTGAAGTCTGAAATTCTCTTGTCAATTCCCTATTTATTGAATAAAGTCCTAACTGGAAATGACGGTGAATGTTGTAATGTTTTTCTGCTTGCCTAGTGCTGGTGCAAGAATTGAATGATAGGGGGCGGTGTGTATTGAATACAGTATAGAGCAGGACTGCAGGGTTCAAACCCGGTGACATCTTGGATTAATGCTATTATATTTATTCTCCTTATCCCTCAACAGCATGTTTAGTTGTACATTCCTCAGAAACCTGTGAAAGATCAAAGGATTGTATTGTTCTTGTTATTCTTTTTTTATTTGTGACAAGAAATGAGGATCGACATTGCTTATGGGCTGTTAATTGTCCTTTATAAACACAGTTCCAGTAAAAAAAAAAAAAAGTTTGAATACAATTGCTGGAAACAGGGTTTAATTGAAAACTGACAATGGTTTATGTTTTTTAACTTGAAATGAAATCAGATGTCTAAAACGAAAAACAAACGGTAGTAAAAGCAATGTGTAACAGCGCTGTTATTAAACCATTGTCTCCCCTCTGTTTGTTACTTGCACCTTGAAGGGTCTGTATCACCTAAACATTGCTCATCATGTGAATGCACAGAATGAAACATACACAAACAAAATAAATTAGGAGAATTTGCATACTAAGACACAGGTGATGTCATAAGCAGGAGACAGCACAGACACATTTAACCCCTTAGTGACAAGACATTTTGACCCGTGACTTTCCCTTGGTGACAAGGGCTGTTTTTACATTTTTGGGGTGTTTGTGTTTAGCTGTAATTTTCTTCTTTCTCACATACTGTACCCACACAAATTATGCGTTGTTTTTATCATTGTTTTTATCATCATAAAAAGGGATTTCATTAGATACCACTATGTTCATCATATCTTATAATTTACTACAAAAAAAATCATAAAGTAGGATGAAAATGTAAAAAAAAATACTTTTTCTAACTTTGACCTAAAATATAATTTACACAAATATAATCATTAAAAAATTAGACCCCTTCTAAATAGTTTCTAAATGTTGTCCCGAGTTCAGAAATATGCATGTTTCCATGTTTTTCTGCAGTTCTGGGTCAAAAACCAAAAATAGTGTTTTTTCCTATATTGACCTTTTGACCCCAACCCGAACCCTTAATATATTTTAATTTCCATTTAGCGATCGTGTGTGCCCCAGAGCCGGAATTTCAGTGCTGGCTATTGCCTCGACATAGAGACAATAGAGCAGCACCGTCAGAGTTCCCGGCTGGATGTGCCTGACATGTCCATTGTCGCGAAGCAGTTAAAACACATATTTCTCCTAATTTAGACACTTGCTTGCCATTTTGCCAGCACAATGTATAGATGATTTTCAAATATTTTTTTTTCTCTCCATTCACAGGATAAGCAATGTTTAGTTAATACGGTCCCTTTAACAAGCCTTTCCCTACAATATCTGAATTGTTGCAATTTTCTTAATAGATCTTCCTTTAACTTCCCCTTCTGTAAATATACGAAGGATTTAAAACATATACCTGCATGTTAGTGACCTAATCGGCCAGAGGAAAACAAATAAAGTGGATCTGCTTCTTGATCAATCAATTGATCCCCCCACAAAAGCATTCTATAGGGAACCATATATGTGCAAAATTGACCAATCAGGCGACCGTATGTATTACAAGTCTAGTTATCATTTTGGACACCAGCCGAATGGGAGAATCAGTGCAAATATACAATAAATACACTGAGAACACAGATATTTGCGTCTTAATAAATTCAAGAAATGTTATAGCTATTAATCTTTAATATGACATAAAGCAGGTAGAACATTACCAACTAGCAGAAGGTATCACTTTCCACACATATGTCACAGTACAATGCACTTGCATTAGGTTACATTTACATTAAAATATATATATATATATTTATATATCTTTTAAAGCAATTGACTGGTGTATATCAGCTTATTAAGATAGATACTGAATTTTTACTGTACAGTTATGACAATTTTCCCCCAAATTAGAGAAAAATATGTGTCAGCCAATAGCTCAATTAACTTTTGGTTAATGGTATTGTGTCCAAGTAAAATGATCCACCTTTGCCTTCTTAAAGGGACTGCATCACCCGAACACTGTTTTTACTGAGAATATAGAGCAAACAATGTAAGAAAAATGGTTTCTAAATGTGTCTGTTTATGACATCACCTGTGGCCTGAACATTTTCACCTTGACTTTCCCTTGGTGACAATAGTTTTGACATTTCTAGGGTGTTTGTGTTTAGCTGTAATTTTTTTCTTTCTCACATACAGTACCCACACAAATTATATGTTGTTTTTATTGTCATAAGAAGGGCTTTCATTAGATACCATTATGTTCATCATATCTTATAATTTACTACAAAAAAAAAAACATAAAATATGCTGAAAATTTTTAAAAAACCCACTTTTTCTAACTTTGACCTAAATTATAATTTACACAAATAAAAGCATTAAAAAAGAGCCCGTCTAAATAGTTTCTAAATGTTGTCCCGTGTTCAAAAATATGCATGTTTCCATATTTTTCGGTATTTTCGGTATTTTTTTGCCAGTTATGGGGCAAAAACCAAAAATAGTTTTTTTTGTTTTTTTCCTATATTGACCTTTTGACCCCAACCCGAACCCAAAATTTAACCCTAACACTAAATTTAACCCCAACTCTAAACCTTATTATATCCCTTAATATTTTTTAATTTTAATTTAATTTTAACCCTATCCCTTCTGCTAAAAATTATTTAATTTTAACCCTATAGGCTAATCTAGCTATATAACCTGTTTTTAATAATTAAATATTTATTTTAAATATTTTCCATTGCAATGCTACTTAACTACCACTAGGGGCAGTCAAGTAGCATATTCAGAGCGACGGAAGTGAAGTTACTTTCACTTCCGAAGCTCAGACTGGCAGAGGGCTTAGCCATATTGACGGAGCAGCATGCTCCGTCAATATGGCGCCCACGATCGCTCCGTGGGGCGATCGTGGGTGCTCCAAAATAGAAATTTCGGTGCTGGCTATTGCCTCGACATCGAGGCAATAGCGGTTTTCACGATCGTTGATCGCGAAAACCACTTGATTCACCGCAGGACGTGCCAGGCACGTCCTTTGTCGTTAAGGGAGTTTTTCCCAGGACGTGCCTGGCACGTAATTTGTTGCGAAGGTGTTAAAACACATTTTTCTCCCAATTTAGGCATTTGCTTGCAGTTTTGCTAATACAACATCTAGATCATTTTCAATCATTTTTTTATGCTCTACATTCACAGAAAAAACTATTTTCAGGTGATACCATCCCTTTAAAGACTGTTACATCCTCGTGTTGATAGAGACAAACCGAAACTTAGGGCGTTATTTGTAAATGTCAGTTATGCAGTAAAGTTAGAAAAAGTGGAGCTGTTACCATGGAAAACTATGGAACGTTCCAGTTGTTTAGACCACTTTTAGAACCTTGCTCCAGAATTGATTGCTAGTGTATAGAGAGCACCTTCCTCATTCTGTTACCTCTGCCTTGATGGAACATGAGAACACTGGGGAGCTGTGGTGAGCAGACATGTGAACTGGCAATAGAATAGCAAAAATGAGTCAATCGATAAATAAATAGGCAGAAATAATAGGCAAGCTGCAGGTTGGAGAATTTGTCCAACGCAGTTCACTTTTAGTAAAAAGACCCCATTGCCTTGATCTATGCCAAGACAATGACACCTAATCAAGAATAGGTTGTCCCCAATCTATTCCCCATAGATCCGTGATATGAATTGGTTTAAGCAGCATGGCACCTCCACTTTTACTGGATGCTGGATGAAATGTGTGGAAACAGCGCACATTGTACAATCCACTAACAAGGGATGAGCAGGAGAAATCCATAAAATCAAGTAAAAGCATGGCACAGTTTCAGATCCGTCTCCATGCGTTTTGCACAAGGCTTAAAGGGACACTCCCACCAAAAAATGAAAAGGGTTTCTTTTTTTTATTTTGCATTGTTGATTTCAGAAATGTCTTTTGTTTTTCGTTACGTGAGTTTATTTTATGAAATATTTTACTAAACAAGTGTGACCGGGCGCCGCCATTTTGTGAAATATGGTGTTTTTGGGTGCCACCCTCCAGAGACTTTACAGCACTAGTATCTCACTTTGGGGCTGGGGGCACAGAATGCAGTCTATAAGTCAGAATTCTGATCATAGACTTGCATTGAATGGGAGGGCAATGTAACTATTACATCACAAGGGGGTGGGGTTATGATCCTGTTTGAGCAGGTTAATCTCCTCTTTTTGTGTTGGAAGGCAGGTAAAAAAAAATCGTACACAGCAACCTAGTCCTGCCCAGTGTGATACACAGGAGCCAGTAAGAGAGCAGGGGGGTATATTATGACATCATCATGCAGGCTTTGGCCACAGTTGTAAAGTGAGACTTGCTGGAAGTTTTTATAGAATGTTGTATCGTGGGTACAATTCTCAAAATGGATGCTGGTGATAAACACTTAAGTTTTATTTTTTCTTTTAAATGCAATTAATTCAAAGATATATATATATATATATATATATATATATATATATATATATATACATATATATATATATATATATATATATATATACCTAGTGGCATATGTCTTATATATGTGTGGTTTTTAAATGCACAGGTAATCTAGTTACATCTTATGTAAGTGGTAGTGTCCCTTTAATCACAGCTGTATGAATCTAACTGTGTGAAATACTGATAATAAGGAATTACTCATTACCTGATAAGGTTATGTATACATTTTTTTGTCAATGTGTTTCGTGGGAGTCACCGATTGTTTTATGCCATGTTTCTCATAGAGCTTGGTGCTGAGTGAAGTCAGTTTTTTTTATTATTACAGGGAATCCCTAGATACTCTATATGCTTTTTTAAAATCAAAATAAATATCCCTAGTATGGAAAAAAATATTAATAATAAAGAGAGGATTTGTGCGAGTGGATTTTTGCTTTAAGGAATAAAACACATCAACTTATTATTACATGTATAACTCACAGTAACAATCATTTTAATGTAAATTCAAGAATCCCATACTGATGCTTCATTGCTAGGTACATATTATTAGTCCATGGAGAAAGGACAGAATTAATCCCAGGCTCCGTTCTGTCTGCCTACTGTATGTTATACACAGAGTTTTATGTTTCATGCCTGACATACAATCCCCTATTCCTTCCTTAATCTCCTTCATCAGGCCCAGCAAATTAAACATACTTATTCCTCCTGTGGATTTACTTAGTAATCAAATACTTCTGCTCACTCCGACAGACGGCACAACCATGACTGCTTAAATCCTTAGGACATGTTTGGTGAGAATGTTTATAAGGTTGTAAACATATTAACAAGCTACATGTGTACAGTAACAATAAAATAAATAAAAAAGACAATTTAAAGGTTACTAGGTCAAAGAAGGGTCCCTAGGTCAGTGGGATTTTAGGCCCTACGGGGGCAATGAGTTGGATAAACAGACACCCCAAATTTAGGAATTTGGTGTTATCAAAGCAATACTCTAATATTTCAATATTATAAAGTTTATCTATTGCTATGGTTATTATTCGAAGTTTTAAGTGTTTTTTTGTTCTTTAGGGCGACGTTTTTGGAATTGCACCACATTGTTTAAACTTTGGGTTTTCCGCAACTTATAGACCGTTACTTATTAAGACCGCGGCCAATCAGAAGCTTGGATTTTCTGAGATGTGCTGGTGAGCTTCCAGCATTCCACAGTACACGGGAGAGGAGTTTTTTAGTTAACGCCTGAAGAAGCACTGTATCCAAGGAAAAATGACAGACGAGTGCACGTTTGATCGAAATCCTTCCTTTTATTTTCTGTTGGGGGAAACAGCCGCACAGACTGCAAATGACGAGGATAAAGCACAAGCAGTTTATAAAAGTGCTATATAATGGTAAAATGACAATTTGTGATGACGAAGCCATGTAATTGAACTAAAGTCCAGACTCCCTGATTCTAAAGGAATGCTGTGCTAAATGACTCACTCTGAATCTCCCAGCGGTCTGCCTGCTAAGGTCAAATCCAAGGGCAGCGGATAATGAATGGGGAAGCATTTTATATACAAATAAAAGTACCTTGGATTTTCAAAGCTTATGTGAACTAGTTTATGGGAGAACATGCGTCCCTCTACTAATGTCATACTCGGAATATATGTTTAGATATTTGTGAAATATCACTGTGAATGAAAACACTTCAAACTTGACCCCAAATTGGGTGACCACATTCTATTTCTGCCATTAAGGGACACATTATATAAATTCTATTTTATACATTATTAGGGAACCATTTAGATTTCAGATTTAATAATATAGATAAAGTGCATATAGCCATTACCAAACAGGAGCAGTTTAAGGAAATTAACCTCTCTATTAGCAGTTAGGCAGTTTCAGAGAATTAACCCATTTATTAGCAGACATGCAGTTTCAGAGAATTAACCCATTTATTAGCATACAGGCAGTTTCAGAGAATTAACCCATTTATTAGCAGACAGGCAGTTTCAGAGAATTAACCCATTTATTAGCAGACAGGCAGTTTCAGAGAATTCACCCATTTATTAGCAGACAGGCAGTTTCAGAGAATTAACCCCACTGTTAACCCTTTGAGGACCGGCCATTTGAGACATTTTTGGTCATTCTGAACAACTCCGGTTTTAACATTTCTGCGGTGTTTGTTTAACTGTAATTTTTCTTATTTGCGTAATATACCATCACATATTATATATTGTTTTTAATCGCTGTAATAAGGGCTTTCTTTAGATACCATTATTTTCATCATATGATATAATTTACTATAAACAAAATCATAAAATATGATGATAAAATGCAAGAAAACACCCTTTTATATTAAGTTGTCACGAAAAGCTTGATTTTGTGTGATGTGCCTGGCCCATCAATTGTCGCGAAGGGTTAAAAGACCGATCGTTTTAGAGAATTAACCTCTCTAATAGCAGACAGGCAGTTTTAGAGTATTAATGCTTTGTTACAATTCATTACACAACCCACACAGTCAGAGAGAGAGTGTGTTTTTTATCTTACCTAGTGCAGGCAGGCTGCTGCAGTTTACACTGAGTTTACATAGTTACATAGTAGTTTAGGTTAAAAAAAGACTTGCGTCCATCAAGTTCAGCCCTTTTCCTCTGTGGGATGGAGGGACTGAGCCAATCAGGAGAAACCTCCTTCACTCAATTTGGGACTATGCTTTGTCCCGGATTGAAGCTGCCCAGGACCAGGGACATTATGCCCCATTGTGTGACTGTCCCAGACATGTGGTCACCCTCATCCAAATTCCAGACATATTCAGATCACATTGGTGGCATCCACCTGAATTTTGAGCTACTCGGGGAGCCTTGATGTGTCTACTAATATGTGCGCAATTCAGATATCATAGCCAATATCTCCTGATACCAAAATTAGTTGAAATGCACCGAAACGGTTCTCTCCATAGCACTCCATGGGAAGGTCTTCAGCTTATTTCTCTGCCTTTTCAAGAGGACCTTGGATATTATCAATATAGTAAAATTCCTCCCATAGAAGGACTTTGGCTATAGTCGAAATAGCCGAATGCATCCCAAAATGACCCAATACATTAATTAGGTACATAAACATAAAATATTTTTTATTCAAATTTAAAAATGCTTATGTTTATGCAAATACACTATTATAATATTTAAAATTACTATTTTATAATTGGATATAAACAGGTGTTTAAAATATGTTCACTTTAATTCTTCCACACTTTTCTATTCAATTCTCCAACTAATAGCTGGAGAATTGAGATGGGCGAGTTTCGTGTATGTTTCCCGAATTCGGAGCATGTTCGGGGTGATCAGTGCATTTTGGGTAGCCAAAATGGTATGCTTTTCATAGTGAAATTGTCCCGAACCAAATGCTTCAGTTTCCGAATGGCCTGAACAGCCGATTCATACCGAAATTCAGGTATACAGCCGATTCGGCAAAGTTGCCCAATCCGAATCCAATTCAGGCCCGAATCAGGGAATATTAAGTAGACCTTCTAGTTAAACAGAGAAATCAGAGACTTTCTATGGACAAGCAATAGGTTTAGCTGCCATGCTTAGTTAAGCTATAAGAAGACTATGAGAAGGAACCTTTGGCATGCAAAAGACATAGGAAAGTCCCTCTTCCTCCACGTTTCTGCATTTCTCCGCTACTGATTTCTTCTTTTTCTTTATTCTTTGCAATAAAACCACCTCCAATTTTTTTCATAAGCCCAATGAGGCACGTCTGGACCAAAGAAGGCTTAGCATCACAAATAGCACTGATGTTCTTTGTCAAATTCTTGTTAAACTAAATTATCATAAATATTGGATGACGCTGGTTGTTTTTGCCATTGTTCTCCTCCATCTTGAAGGTGGAGAGAAAACAAATGCAATTTTGGCTGGGATGACAGTGATCAGTATCTGTCTCTTTGTCCAGCCTTTATATGCATGATATAGGCTGGAAGTGGGAGGAGCATGTAAAAAATGGGTGGGGTACGTGGGAGAAGGACCAGTCACTCCTACCTTCCCATCACTGATTAGCAGAGATACTTTATTATCTTCTTGAATCTTTTTTTTTTTCCCTTTGTTTATTTTATATTTGTAATATATATTTCAGCTGAATTTGTCCATTGTCTGTGGTGTCTGTGGCATAACAAGGAATTGCACTGAGGGGTTAAATCAAATCCTACCCTTTGTCTTGTTAGCGGTAACTCACCTTTTTCAACCTTATTCTGAATTTAATGAACAATTAATGTATTCTGTAACTTGACAGTTCTACATTCCACATTCCCAACATGATTTGCTTAATCAGTAGTTAATTACACATATTATACATTATTTACCATTCAACAAGGCTGCCTGCCCACAATCCAGCTGCTCTCACAATTATTTTTTCATCCAATGATATACCTGGCACATAATCTCAATTCACACAACAGGGTCAACAAGGCCTCAGCCTATGCCAAAACCTGCCCCATTTCCGACCTTGCCAGTAGACCAAGTTCATTTAATGTCCTTTTCAACCCAGCTGTGTAGGTCAACCTTCTGTGCATAGCCTCTTTTGACTATAATACTACTGAAGGTAATTCGCTAGCAAGGCCCGTGACAAGGACACAGGTGTCCTTGGCAAGGTCAGTGAAGGTCGATAGAACATCGTGAACTCCAATAAATGTCCTCAATGAACAATGCTGGTGCCAAATCCTGTGCACTAGAAGGATCTAAAAAGAATAAAATAAATATACAGCAGCACCAATCAGAACATGTATTGCCTATCCAGATAAAGAAATGTAAATGAAATAAATAAAGATGTTCTCATTGTCTGGACATTGATACTGTAGACATAGATATCATGTGAAATTAATGTCTTGGAGCTACCAGACAGGCATTAATCACCATCCAATAAAACCTGGGATCTAATTTTGTTGACTTGAGACATAAGCCGGACTTCATCAAGTTGAAACCCTCATACGGAGTGGATTGTATGCCGGTCAAATTGGCAGCTTGACGAAATCCGGCCGTAGAGACGCAATTAGATTTCTACTAGCTGACATCAGTAAATAAAGCAACAGATTGCTGCTTTATAGCTGTTTACCCCAGGATTTAACAGAAATAAATGAGAAAACACACTGCGGAGTCTACTCAATAATGAGAGAATTGCAGGGAATAGAGAGGAGAATTTAAAACTTTATGCCAAAGTAGCTGAGTGGGAACATTTCTCCAATGCAGCTGAATGATAGAATTTTGGAGTAGCCCCTTGGATGCTCTGCAATGTTGTTAGAAAAGTGAAGTTGGGCTAAATAACTGATATGGTGCTAACATTTTACTCTTTACTTTATTTATTTATAAAGTGTTTTACTAGGGAGAATATATGAAGATATATTTCATGTATTTCCTGGTCCAGAACCATATCAGAGACGCCAATTTTGATAATATACAACTAGGCTATTGAAAGAGGTTGATTGAGGGGGGCCTTGGGTTGCAATAAATTGACCACGGCTGGGAATATGATAACGGAAATGTTTCATAGTTTGCAGAAAAAGCAAAAATTAAGGTATATCTAAATCTGAGAGACTGAGGCTGTTTTCAAGCTTCTGCAGTGTTTGTGTTTAGCTGTTAGTTTCCTCTTATCTCGTTTAATGCACCCACCCATATTATATAATCGTTTTTTTTTTCCCTTACAAGGGCTTTCTTAAGATAGGGTTAGTTTTATCATATCTTATTATTAACAATAAAACACTCTTTTTCTAACTTTTACCTGAATGTTTTACACATCTACGAACGGTTAAAAAAGGCCCAGTCTAAATAATTTTTAATATTTGTCCTGAGATTAAAAGTAGCCAATGTTTACATGTTTTTTTTTTCTGATATTCTTTTTATAGGGCAATTAACTGATGATCACCTTAACCCCAAGCAAAAACTAACTGTAATATAATTCTAACCCTAACTCTAGATTTTAACCCTAACTATTTGTCTAACTTTCTTTCAGTTGGAATCTTGCTGGCTGCCACTACATGTACTCTAACAACTACAACAGAGCTACTTCCGAAGCTCTTGTCCACAACAATACTGCGCCATATTGGAGAGGCAGCTGCCATAGCGATCGTATGTGCGCTGGAGGGAGTTCTAAAGTGTTGCCTGATGCCTCCTCTTGGAGGCATCATGTCAACACCGTCTATGAAGATCATTTAAACACAAGATGTAATGCAAGCCCTGTATTAATAATGGGCTAATATAATATAAATACTGTGCTTACAGATATACTTCATACACATGCATAGTTGCCAACATGTTTCCAGGGACACATATTTGTTCCATATGTTGCAGAAAGACCAGGCAAAGTGCACAATCCAACACAATCCAACTAATTAATCAGGGTGGAGATCTCATAGGACCTACAATGATTAATTAATTGTATACTGTCTGTGTGTATATCCATCCTACATGCTGCTGGGCTGCACTTTGCATGCTCTTTCTGCAGCATGTGGAACAAATATGTGTCCCTGGAAACATGGCCGATGTAGGCAATTATGCACATGTAAAGAAATATCGTAAAAACAAAAAACAAAGGTAGAACTTTGTCTTGTTTGGACACAGGAATAGGCAAAGTGTTCATGTTATAACACCAGTAGGTAGTTGTCACACTCACAATGTTAGAGAAACAAGATGCTCTTTCTTTTGGAGTGCTCAACACACTTCAGTTTATCATTAGACTCAAGTTGGGATCATGTCACTTCATCTCCAAAGCAGATGTAGCTGCATGTAACAGACATACGATACGAAGCAGCGCACATAGTACAATACTAGTGAATAAAAGGACATAGACTTAGTTGAAGCTTAGGCTACGTGATTACTCTTTCAGGAGCATTACAGTGGCGCCATCTGCTTTACTGTGGGGCCTAAATTTGTATGACCGTCGTCTGTAATCACTGGGATTGCAAGCTCCATACTGTATACTGTAAAGTACATTGGAATGTAATAATAAGTGCAATTAAACATGTAGTCTCCATCATGTGTTTTATGGTGCATTTAAATTGGAAAGACCATGTCAGTTTTAATTGCCTGCACAGGAAGGAGTACCACAGAGAATCTACAGATCACGGAGATCTATTAAAGATAAATGGTGATAAATACTAGTTGGAATTGGAGTGTCAGTTCCTATAGGTGATTGATTTGTGTGCCCCATCGTGGCCATTGGAACCTTGTGTTTGGTTTAAGGTCCATTACCGTAATTATCCTTTCTATTGGATGTCAGGCTGCTTAATATTATATTTTTCTCACTGATCTGTTCATCTATGAACATACAAACTTGAATGCAGGTCTGTCCTTTAATAAAAAGTAAACCTGGATTAGGTAAGCTCAACCATGTATAGACGGGGCATAGAAAACCAAGCATAGACAGGGCATAGACAACTGAGCATAGACATGGTATAGACAACTGAGCTTAGACAGGGCATAGACAACTGAGCATAGACATGGCATAGACAGCTGAGCATAGACAGGGCATAGACAGCTGAGCATAGACAGGGCATAGACAGCTGAGCATAGACAGGGCACAGACAACTGAGCATAGACAGGGCATAGACAACTGAGCATAGACAGGGCATAGACAGCTGAGCATAGACAGGGCATAGACAGCTGAGCATAGACAGGCCATAAACAGCTGAGCATAGACAGGGCATAGACAGCTGAGCATAGACAGGGCATAGACAACTGAGCATAGACATGGTATAGACAACTGAGCATAGACAGGGCATAGACAACTGAGCATAGACATGGCATAGACAGCTGAGAATAGACAGGGCATAGACAGCTGAGCATAGACAGCTGAGCATAGACAGGGCATAGACAGCTGAGCATAGACAGGGCACAGACAACTGAGCATAGACAGGGCATAGACAACTGAGCATAGACAGGGCATAGACAGCTGAGCATAGACAGGGCATAGACAGCTGAGCATAGACAGGCCATAAACAGCTGAGCATAGACAGGGCATAGACAGCTGAGCATAGACATGGTATAGACAGCTGAGCATAGACAGGGCATAGACAGCTGAGCATAGACAGGGCATAGACAACTGAGCATAGACATGGTATAGACAACTGAGCATAGACAGGGCATAGACAACTGAGCATAGACATGGCATAGACAGCTGAGAATAGACAGGGCATAGACAGCTGAGCATAGACAGGGCATAGACAGCTGAGCATAGACAGGGCATAGACAGCTGAGCATAGACAGGGCACAGACAACTGAGCATAGACAGGGCATAGACAACTGAGCATAGACAGGGCATAGACAACTGAGCATAGACAGGGCATAGACAGCTGAGCATAGACAGGCCATAAACAGCTGAGCATAGACAGGGCATAGACAGCTGAGCATAGACAGGGCAGAGACAGCTGAGCATAGACAGGGCATAGACAGCTGAGCATAGACAGGCCATAAACAGCTGAGCATAGACAGGGCATAGACAGCTGAGCATAGACAGGGCATAGACAGCCGAGCATAGACAGGGCATAAACAGCTGAGCATAAACAGGGTATAGACAGCCGAGCATAGACAGGGCATAAACAGCTGAGCATAGACAGGGCATAAACAGCTGAGCATAGACAGGGCTCGGACAACTGAGCATAGACAGGGCATAAACAGCTGAGCATAGACAGGGCATAAACCACTGAGCATAGACAGCCGAGCATAGACAGGGCATAAACAGCAGGGCATAGACAGCTGAGCATAGACATGGCATAGACAGCTGAGCATAGACAGGGCATAAACAGCTGAGCATAGACAGGGTACAAACAGCTGGGCATAGACAGCTGAGCATAGAAAGGGCATAGACAGCTGAGCATAGACAGGGCATAAACCACTTTAGCATAGACAGGGTATAGACAGCTGAGCATAGACAGGGCATAGACAGCCGATCATAGACAGGGCATAAACCACTGAGCATAGACAGGGCATAGACAGCAGAGCATAGACAGGGCATAAACAGCTGAGCATAGAAAGGGCGTAAACCACTGAGCATAGACAGGGCATAAACAGCTGACCATAGACAGGGCATAGACAACTGAGCATAAACAGAGAATAGACAGCTGAACATAGACAGGGCATAGACAGCTGAGCATAGACAGAGAATAGACAGCTGAGCATAGACAGGGCATAGACAACTAAGCATAGACAGAGAATAGACAGCTGAGCATAGACAGGGCATAGACAGCTGAGCAAAGACAGGGCATAGAAAGCTGAGAATAGACAGGGCATAGACAGATGAGCATAAACTTGGCATAGAAACCCAAGCATAGACAGATAATAGATAGCTGAGCATTGACAGGGCATAAACAACCGAGCATAGACAGGGTATAGACAGCTGAGCATAGATAGTCTGTCTTCTTAGATAATGAACAAGAAAATTTCACATATACTAAAAGCACAAAAAACAAAGTTGTGGGAGAACAGGCAAAAGCAGAAGTAGCCAGCCCTATAGGTTGTAACCTACTCAGGAGAGGAATCACTCTTTTTTGCTTGCTTGCACCATTACAGAGAAAACCTCTCCATTAGCAAATCAGACTGGCCCCACCCATAAGGGCAGTCCAGATCCAAATAGCATGGCAGGTCTCCTCTGCACGAAGAATAATGCAACCACAGGCGTATGTTTCGGCCTTCATTGGCCTTGTCAGTGCGGTACAGCTGGAATCCATCTCTGTGCAGGGAGCCAGGGACCGTTCTCGCTGAGAGGGATTCCACACCTTCGTTTTTTTGTCTTAATAAAAACACAAGTAACAAACAGAAAATGAGCCAAGTGGAACTGTCCCTTTTAAAAAGTATGAAGAAGTGTATTAGAGTTAAGTACAAAACAATAACAGTAGATGAAGAAATATTTCTGGTGCACGTCTATACAAATTACTATGAATACATTTTGCTCTAAGTCCATCTATCCAGTGCTCGGTAAGCCACATGTCAGTGGTACCCATGTTTTTAGGTTTACAGTCTGATATGATTTGCTTTATCCAGTGCCAGAATACTAGTTTACTGTAGATGTACCTTGTCAAATAATGGCTGATCTGCATTCTGCATTTTCAAATGGATTCCCATGTGGCTCTCGTTAGCCAATAATTAGCTGGCAGCAATTCATTTTATTAGGGGGACAGTGATCCATCCCCATAAAATTGCCTGCATGGGTTAAAAATGCTAAATTTCTGGTGTGTTATATGAGCTTTCTGTATCACATGAAAGTGTTGCTGGTTCAAGGTGCTGAGATTCACTCATCAGATAAGCTCTGAGGTAATTGACTGTTACTGGAGGACACTGGTCTTCTGTTGACAGATACCCAGCCAGCATGACATAACTGCTGAGCTTCTTTTTTTAGGAAAAGTCCAGATATGGGAATGGGTAACACAGGATGTATGACTCACACTGTCGTTTTACAGCATCCGAAAATCTGCAGGGACAAAGACAGCTAGTTTTTAATTAGAGGATGATCTAATCTGTTTCCTAGTAGAACGGACAAAGCATTCTGCAACACAGGAGGTTGTTGAAGTTCTCACACACACTTTGTTTCATATTTGCTAAGCTTGATTAACAGATGTAGACTTCCAGAGGGTAATAGAATATAATGTCTCTTTGCAGAATGTCAGGGACACTTTGACTTTCTGTATTTCTCATTTCTCATACTGTTTAGTATTTTTTTTACTGTTTGATACTGTTTAGTATTATTTACTATTTGATACCGTCTAGTATTTTTTTTAATGCTTGATACTGTTAAGTATTAGTATTTACAATTTAATACTGTTAAGTATTAGTATTTACAATGTGATACTGTTTAGAATTCTTTACTATTTGATACTGTTTAGCATTATTTAATATTTGATACTGTTTAGTATTATTTACTATTTCATACTGTTTAGTATTTTTATAACTGTTTGATACCGTTTAGTATGATTTAAAATGTGATACTATTTAATATTATTTACTATTTCATACTGTTTAGTATTATTTACAATTTGATACTGTTAAGTATTAGTATTTACAATTTGATATTGTTTAGTATTATTTACTATTTGATATTATTTAGCATGATTTAATATTTGATAATGTTTGTTATTTTTTACTGTATGATACTGTTAAGTACTAGTATTTACAGTTTGATATTGTTTAGTATTATTTACTATTTCATACTGTTTAGCATTATTTAATATTTGATAATGTTTATTATTTTTTACTGTTTGATACTGTTAGGTATTAGTATTTACAGTTTGATATTGTTTAGTATTATTTACTATTTCATACTGTTTAGCATTATTTCATATTTGATAATGTTTATTTTTTACTGTTTGATACTGTTAGATATTAGTATTTACAATTTGATACTGTTTAGTATTGTTTACTATTTCATACTGTTTAGCATTATTTACTATTTGATACTGGTTAATATTTTTTACTGTTTGATACTGTTAGGAATTATTATTTACAATTTAATACTGTTTAGTATTTTTTACTATTTCATACTGTTTAGTATTTTAATAACTGTTTGATACTGTTAGTTATTGGTATTTACAGTTTGATACTGTTTAGTATGATTTACAATTTGATACTGTTTCGTAACTTTTACTATTTGATACTGATGTAAGAGCAGATACCAGTTAATTTTCAAACTTAAGGCCAAAGTAAGTAAAGTTGGAAAAATTCTCAGCATCGGCTTAAGGCCAATGTTAAATCTATAGAGGCCATAGCATGGCCAATATATACTTGGTAAGGTAGTCCTCCAAGAAGAGCTCAGCTGGCCAGAACGCATAGCTACATCTTTGAAAGCAGGTTCTTCATCTATATTGTGACAATATACACGGAGAGCACTATTGGGTTAAACCTTTTTTCTCATTACATAACTTCTTCGGGATCAAGATTGCAGCATCATTTGAAGATCAAGACCTTCTTTAAAAGAAAAAAATTGTGAAACTTAGTGATCGCAGACAACGGGGACCCTTATTGTGACACAAGAAAACCTAAATATCCACAGTAGGTGTAGCACAGAACACCTTAAAAGCAAACTACAAAGGTCAAATGAACCAGCTGATGCCAGTTGCAGTGACTGGATGCTATTAATTAAATAGGATGCAGTATACAGGGCAGCTAAATAAATGATAACCAATGCTATACAAGAGTAATAAAAATCAAAATTAAATCAATAAGCATGCAGTGTATCAGTAATAAATACAATCTACATGGGCGTCCACAGGATTGTTTCCAGGGGAGGGCAAAATATCAAAGCAGGAATGGACTCACGGCATGTGTAAATCAGCAATTTATTGAAGAAAATTAGTGAGACAAAATTCATTTGGCGCAATATTAAACTCGCTTTGCAGCTGAGGATAGACTTTACGCTTACTCTCCGTCGATAACTCCTTTAAAGCGTTGCATTTCTCCAAGCCCTAGCGACTGATGTTAATATTTTCCATATTATATGATAACACCTCGACTGGGCTGTACATAGAGATCTTACCCTAAACTCCCTTTTTTTTTTAAAACACCACCAGCTTTCAAACAGATGATTAAAAATAGAAGATTCTGTTGCGACTGGATGATGTTCTATCTACCTATCATTGAGCCACATGACCCAGGGCAGATTATCATCTCCTGACAAGGCCTCCTCTGCCTTATACCAAGGTTCCTCCCTTTCACTACAGTCTTGCCATTTGTGAACATTGTGCCAAATTACTCACCTCATAGTAATCCATCAAGTTAGGAACTGCAAACCCTCCTTTTTTCTGGGTATTCATTAAAATACCTTTACTAACTCTGGGTTTTTTCCCTTCCTAAATATACTCCATACATATTTTTTTGATCTGCCCCAGCGTTTTATATGAAAAAGCCAATGGGACCATTTTAAACACATAGGTCCACTTAGGCAGGATATAGGATTTCAGGACATTAATCCTTCCAAGCCACGAGATACATTTATTAATCCACAAGCTTGTCTTTGGTATCCGTCAAGGTTTTCTCAAAATTAATTTCCATAATGTTTCATATTTTCGAAGCGATCCAGACACAAAAGTACCCGAAACCATCCTGAACCCAGTCATATAAATACTTGTCAGTCAACCATTGTCTAGTACATTCCTCTACATTTGTTGTCATTGCCTTCATTTTATTCAAATTTATAATTACAGACACTGGAATATCTGTTAATTTTGCTAATTAGGTTTTCAAGAGATACAAGGGGATCTGTCAATGTTAGTATGACATCGTCGGCATAAAGACAGAGCTTGTGTTCTGACCCGTTCATAATCACACCTTTAATCTGGCCATTTTCCCTTATCCTGGCCGCCAAGGGCACCAGTGCCAAAACATAAAGGATTGGGGCCAGCGGACAGCCCTGTCTGGTACCATTCCCAATGTTAAACCAATCTCTATCCCTGGTCCCACTGTTATTTCAACCTGGTTTGAGTATAAAGCCATAATAGCCCTCCTAAAAGGACCCAGGATGATCCTGTCCAACGTTTTTTCCGTGTCTAAGGACAGAGTCAGCTATGGGACCCTTCTACTCTCTACTCTGATATATTTATCAGCCTACGAGTATTATTGTTAGCACAACGACCCTGAATAAAACATAGAAACATAGAACCAATAAAGTCTCTGGGTATCAGGTCAGGAATCACAGGTTTCAAACGGTTAGCCAAAACAGAGGAATATATTTTTAAATCTATATTAATCAATGACATTGGTCTGTAATTAGCTTCATTCGTAGGGTCCTTATCGGTCTTGGGAATCGGGGAGATCGTTGCCTGTAAAAGTTCTGAAGGTAGGGTACCATTACATCTAATTTCATTAAATGTGTTTGTGAGGTGGTCCTTTAAGTTGTCAGGAAACGTCTTATAAAAATCATTGCTAAATCCTAATGCTATAACCTCTTTTATTTCTGATGTCTGAAATGGCTAATTAAGTTCTAACCATTGAGCTTCTGTTAGTCTTGGCATTACAGTCGCCTATACTCCTTAGAAGCTTCTTTAATGTTATCCTGCCCAGGTAAGCCGCTAATTTCTGAAGATTCCGTGCATTTCGCAGATTGTAACGGAACGTTTGTTTTGTATCTGTGCGTCCAAACCGGTGGGCACTTACAACACATACCGCTCGTTTCAGTTTTGTTTTGGATACTGCTACAGCAGAGTAGATAACAGGAACAGAGACTACAGCACTATATTTGTTCCAGTGAAGATGCCACAGATCTCCAGTGATGTGACTCTTTTATCTGAAAACAGGGTGAGGTGTGCCATTAAATCTGTGTGTTTTGTACATTTACCAGACAGTTTGTGCTGTGGTTATCTCTTTATTTTTTCTACTTATTTGACTGATCAGCTCAACAGGGATATGAATAAGAGATGATAAGATACATTGAATGTTTAATGATTTTATTGGATTTGATTTTAATTTTAATTTTACTTGTAATCCTTTGACTATCATTTATTTAGCTGCTCTGTATATTGCATCCTATTTAATTCCCAGCATCCAGTCACTGCAGCTGGCTTCAGTTGATTGATATGACCTCTGTATTCAGACCTTGTTTTAGCCTGAGTATATTTGAGTGAGTACTGGATTGCCTTTACTTATATAATTACTTTGTACTTTATTTTATTTTAACACTCCTTAATACTTTATTATATGTTATTTATTGAGCATTCCAGATTATGTAATTGTGTACATCTTTAAAAACTCTCACTTTTTAACAATGTATTGTACAACTTTTTTCTTCTAGCAGTAGAAATGAATCAGGATTGGTTCTGCTCAATGGATAGTTAAAGGGGGCTCTGTCCAGGGGCGGATCCAGAGTCTGATCTCGGGAGGGGCACTGCATATGTCTGTCTGTCTTTTCCTCTCGCCATGTAGTATGTTTACCTGTCTCTCTCCTCTTCCTTCCCATGTCTCTCTCTCCTCTCTCTTCCCATGTCCGTCTGTCTCTCTCCTCTTCATTCCCATGTCTGTCTTTCTCCTCTTCCTTTACATGTCAGGCTCTCTCCTCTCCCTTTCCATCTCAGTCTCTTTCCTCTCCCTAGCGTGACTGGATCAATGTGAGACGGTCATGTGGGCAGCACTACCACCGTGGGCCCATGAAGTAGCTTCTTTGCCCCCCCCCTCTGTTAGGGCAACGGCTCCATCCCCCTCCCTGCCATGCATACTGACCTCATCCTCTGAAATCTTTCTACAATGAAAGAGGTAAGACATTTCCTATTGCTTTTGTAAGGGATAGAGCAAGGTTCAGGCATGCAGATGACCTTGTTATTCACCACATGCGTCACATTGTTCAGCTTATTCCCCTGGGACTCTGATAAAGTAAACTGTTTTGCCAATAATAACAGGAGGGAAGTTAAATAGTATCTTGAAATCAGAAGAAAAGGCTAATATTGAAAAACTTCAGGAACAAATAGGTATGGAATATAACACAAATATATCTTTAGATGACAATTTAAAGGGACCATAAAGTAAGCTAAATTTCTTTATTAAAAGAACAACTTTATTTTTTAAATGGCTCGGTTTCCACATGGTTGCTGGGCCCTGACATCATATTCTATGACATCATCAGCAAGCCAGGTTGTTTAAAGGGACTCAAACACCTTAAAGGACAACTAAACTCTGAGTCAATAATTAACTTAATTAAACGTATTTATTTTTCCAGGGGGGGGGGGTTACTTTATACTTTATTTGTTTAATAGAGTCCCCAGCCCCTCCTACTTTCGTTTCTGACCCGTTGGCTCAGTTGTATCGTCAACACAAAAAAATCCAGGGGCTGGATGTGGCATCCAAATGTAATTTCTGACACAGCCTGTGTCGGCAATGCAGTTCTGTATGATCCCCGATCTGTGCACACATGCGCAGTTGTGGATTTTAAACAAAAGCAGAATCAATGGGAATTACATTGGCTCAGGCGCAGTGTTAACCAGTCAGGTATCTTCTCAATTGCTTTTGCCGACACAAGCAGGGGCTGGAGACTCTGTGAATAAATAAAGCCCCCCCAAAATAAATAAGTTCACTTAAGTTAATTATTGAAAAATACTGAGTCAAAAAAATATGTTTAGCTGTCCTTTAAAGGCCATCAAAAAATGAAGAGGGTTTTTTTTATTTTTATTTTGCATTGTTGATTTCAGATATGTCCTTTGTTTTTGTTATGTTTATTTAATAAAATATGTAACCAAACAAGTGTGACTGTGCGCCGCCATTTTGTGAAATATAGTGGTTTTGTACAGCACTAGTATCTCACTTTGGGGCTGAGGACACAGAATGTGGTCTATAAGTCAGAATTCTGATCATAGACTTGCATTGAATGGGAGGGCAATGTAACTATTACATCACAAGGGGTGGAGTTATGATCCTGTTTGATCAGGTCAATCTCCTCTCTTTGTGTTGGAAGAGAGGTAAAAAAAAAAAAAGTTGTACACAGCCACCTAGTCCTGACCACTATGATACACAGGAGCCTGTAGGAGAGCAGGGGAGTATCTTATGACATCATCATGCAGGCTTTGGCCACAGTTGTAAAGTGAGACTAGCTGGAAGATGTTGGACAATGTTGCATCATGGGAAATATTCACAATATAGAGCCAGGAGATAAACACCTAATTTTATTTTTCTTTTCATATGCAATTAACTCAATCATATAAAAACAACAACAAGTGGCATATGTATTACTCATGTGTCTGTTTGAAATGACCAAGTTATCTGGTTACATCATATGTAAGTGGTAGTGTCTCTTTAACATTGTTTGTACTATACGGTGAATTTACATAATGTAAAACTATTCTCTAACTCTAATAGAATTACCAGCCAATTCATAGATCAATAGGAAGATATGTTTTAGATGTGTCAGTAGTATCCCCTGTTTACGACATCCCATTGTGACTTGATATGCAAACTACATGTTTGAGGTTGAAGTTGTTCATTTGAAGGTGATGTCATAATCAAGAGACGGACATGCTTTTCTTTTAACCAGTGTTTTTTTCTGATTTGAACATATTACTTATCACTTTCTTCCTTCAATGTCTCTCGTATTATTATTGGCAAAACAGTTTACTTTATCAGAGTCCCAGTGGAATAAACAGACCGCCATGACGCATGTTGTGCATATCGGGGTCATCCGCAATGTCTGACCTCGCTCAATCCCTTACAAAAATATAATGAAATGTCTTGTTTTCTTTCATTGTCGAAGGAGATCAGAGACACAGGTCAGTTCATACAACAGAGGTGAACCCAGTGGTGTATTTTGGTTTGGTTTGGTTCTGACCCCCCAAGGAAATGTTTAACATTATATTCAACTTTTTACACAATAAAAATGATATTGAAAAAATGCATGTCTTTCTTTAATTTCTTTCCTCTGCACCCACATTGTACCGAGGACCCAGCATCAATATTGCATTCAGAATTTACCCCAGCACCAAAATTGCACTCACAGGACTCACCCCAGCTTCCAGACTGCACTCACTGAACTAATCCCAGCTTCCAGACTGCCCTCACTGAACCAGGGCTGGACAGGGAATAAAAACCAGCACTGGAAATTATAGTATACCAGCCCCATATAATTGCATATGCATTTTGCCATAAGCCATGCATGTTACAGCACATTTGAAGAGTGTATTATTTATAAAAAAGACTGGTACATTCCCCTGCACAGGGCCCAGTATGCACACAATATTATAGCTAACATACTGCTCTGATCTATACCCCATGCACAGGGCAACACATAGCCACCAGTATGTACACAAGGTTCTATGACTTGCCTGTGCAGGGGTATATATAATTAGGGAATTGTGTGAGTTATAAACTTGTGTACATACTGGGTGGCTATATTGACTTACCCCAACAACCCAGACTGCACTCACAGGACTTACCCCAGCATGCAGATTGCACTCACAGGACTTACTCCATCACCCATGACTTGTCCAAGGATCTACCCCAGCACCTGAACTTCACTCACAGGACTTGCCCCAGCACCCTGGTTTCACTACAGCTGCAGATTGCACTCATAGGACTTACCCCAGCACCTAGTAAGTATCCCAGCATGTAGATTGCACACACATGACTTGTCCGGGATTTACCACAGTACTTAGATTGCACTAGGGTTGGTGTCACCCGGTGCGATAACTCATGGTGTCACCCCCCTGGATTTCCTCCAATACCATGCCAAACAGATTCCTTAGTAATGCCAGTCAGTTGGCCCATTAAATATGCCATACAGGAGACCCATAAATTATGCTACATACAGGAGCCCATTAACTACACCACACACAGGAGCCCCATTAATAATGCCTAACACAGGGGCCCAATTAATTATGCCTCACACAGGAGCCCCAAAAATTATACCTCACTCAAGAGCCCCATTAATTATGTCTCACGCAGGGGCCCCCATTAATTATGCCTCACACAGGGCCCCCATTAATTACGCCTCACACAGGGCCCCCATTAATTATGCCACACACAAGAGCCCCATTAATTATGCCACACACAAGAACAATAAAGTTCAATACACATCTCTCTCTCTCTCTCTTTTAAATATTATATTCAACTATTCCATATGTAATAAAAATGTTATTGAAAAATTGCATTTCTGGTTTTTATTCCCTTCCTATACACCCACATTGCACCTAATGTACTTAACACAGCCCCATAGAGTACTAGGGTTTCCAACTTTTCTTCAGAAAATTACCGGCCTTGGTACTGTCTCCATAGACTTAACATTGGCCTGAAGCCAATTTTTTACCGGCCTGACGGTAAAATATCGGCCAGGTGGCAACCCTATTCAGTACCCACAGCATTTGCCATGCACTTATTTTGCACCCACAGCACTTGGTTTGCACTCATATTACATCCACACAATTTGGCATGACACAGTGACAATTTGACCCACAGAACACACCACAGTGTCACTTTGTCCCACAGAGCTGCCCCTGCAGAAAAAAATCACATTGTCACTTTCCCTCATAGTACATGTTACTTTGCCCCACAGAACATGCCACAGAATCACTCTGCCAGTTAAAATAAGCAACTGTCCGGTACCAATTAACATGCCTCAGTCACTTTGTCATTAACATATGCAACAGCCAGTTTGCCGATTAAAATATGCCACCATTTGTCCATTAAATATACCAATTTTCCCATTAATATGCCATAGCCAGCTTGCCAATTAATATGCCACAGCCAATGTGCCCATTAATATGCCAGTATTATTTTGCCCATTAATATGTCACAGCCAATTTGCCCATTAATATGCCAGTATTATGTTGCCATTAATATGCCACAGCCAATTTTGCCACTAGTATGCCAGTATCATTTTGACATTAATATGCCACAGTCTTTTCGCCCATTAATATGCCAGTATTACTTTGCCATTAATATGCCACAACCAATTTGCCCATTAATATGCCACAGCCAATTTGCTCATTAATATGCCAGTATTATTTTGCCATTAATATTCCACAGCCAATTTGTCAGTATCATTTTGCCAGTATTATTTTGCCATTAATGTCACAGTAAATTTGCCCATTAATATTCCAGTATTACTTTGCCATAAATATGTCAAAGTCAATTTCGCCATTAATATGCCAGTATTATTTTGCAATTAATATGCCACAGCCAATTTGCCAGTGTTATTTTGCTATTAATATGCCAGTATTATTTTGCCATTAATGTGCTACAGCCAATTTGCCAGTATTATTTTGTCATTAATATGCCAGCATTATTACAGTCAATTTGCCACTCACTCACACACTTATACAGCTATACAGAACTATGTGTATGTCTCTGAGAAACTGTATTTACAAAATAAAAGGATTTGGGATATAAAGGAAGTTAGGTTGGGAGGTGGATGAGGTGTCAAATATACAAACTGCCCCAGGTGGCTCTTTAAAATCATATATGATTTTTTTTTTAACTCACAGTGTCCCTTCAAAAAATCTGGTGCATGAATTTCAATATAAAAGTGGTGCTTTTTCACATTAAAACCTCTTAATCACTCCACTCCGCTCCAATATTATGACAAAATATAGCAAGCGATGCAATCGATGGTGTGGCTGAACCATAAATCATGTAAGCCACATCTGGTCAAGATGTGCCATTCACTCACATACTTACACTCTGCCACTCACTCACATACTTACAATCTGCCACTCACATACTTACACTCTGCCACTCACTCCCACACTTACACTCTGCCACTCACTCACTCACACACTTACACTCTGCCAGTCACACACTTACACTCTGCCACTCACTCACATACTTACACTCTGCCACTCACTCTGTGATGCGGTCACCGAAATTCTTAAAGGGGCGCGGCCGACCGAAAGTCTTAAAGCAACCCCAGCGTAGGGTGACTACCGGATTTTTCCTGGTATCCCGGTAGGCCAGTCCGGCCCTGCACTGAACTAATCCCAGCTTCCAGACTGCACTCACTGAACTAATCCCAGCTTCCAGACTGCACCCACTGAACTAATCCCAGCTTCAAGACTGCACTCACTGAACTAATCCCAGCTTCAAGACTGCACTCACTGAACTAATCCCAGCTTCAAGACTGCACTCACTGAACTAATCCCAGCTTCTAGACTGCACTCACTGAACTAATCCCAGCTTCTAGACTGCACTCACTGAACTAATCCCAGCATCCAGACTGCACTCACTGAAGTAATCCCAGCTTCCAGACTGCACTCACTGAACTAATCCCATCTTCCAGACTGCACTCGCAGGACTAACCACAACTTCCAGACTGCACTCACTGAACTAATCCCAGTTTCCAGACTGCACTCACTGAACTAATCCCATCTTCCAGACTGCACTCACTGAACTAATCCCATCTTCCAGACTGCACTCACTGAACTAATCCCATCTTCCAGACTGCACTCACTGAACTAATCCCAGCTTCCAGACTGCACTTACTGAACTAATCCCAGCTTCCAGACTGCACTCACTGAACTAATCCCAGCTTCCAGACTGCACTCACTGAACTAATCCCAGTTTCCAGACTGCACTCGCAGGACTAACCACAACTCCCAGACTGCAATCACAGACAAAAAAATCAAAGGAAAGCGGAAGGGACACAGACAGCAGGGTATACCTCCTATAGCTCCCCTTTCTGCTGGACCATGGGTCCCCAACATGTCCGTTACCGGTAATCAGAAGAGGTAATTGAAGAGAGAGTCAAATATGCATAAAAATCGTAGTCAAGATGCCAGATCCTTTAAAATGTAGCTTTTAATCGGTAGAAATTATAAAACAAACTGGTGACATAGGAGCCCACACACCCCGGGCCCACTCCTGGGGGGCCCAAGGCTGCTGCCCGGTGGGCCCACTGCCCATCCTTAACTGCTACCTGCACTATGTGATCAGCACTGATCGCATAGTACAGGTGCGCCCAAAATGTGGTCGTCTGGACACAGAGGTGCTCTCTGTGTGCCATCGCCACTGGTAGCTGCACCTCTTTTGCGTCCTGACATTGCGCGCATCAGCCTGTGTCGCGCGAGGGGGGGAAATCTCCGCCCCCTCACACACAGAGCATGTTAGAGCACCAGATGTCCATGACATCCCTGGTGCTCAGAAGAAATGGAGCCACGCACAGAAGAACCGCCCCCTCCCTGCAAATGTAAGGTAAACGAGCAGGTAGGGGACAAACAACCTTATATGTGTGTGTAAGTGTGTCTGATTGTGTAAGGTTGTCTTCGTAAGTCTGATTGTGTGTGTAAGTGTCTCTATCTGACTGTGTAAGATTGTCTCTGTAAGTCTGTGTGTGTAAGTGTGTCTATCTGACTATGTAAGGTTGTCTTTGTAAGTCTGTGTCTATATAACTTTGTAAGGTTGTCTGTGTGTTTATGTGTGTCTATCTGACTGTGTAAGTTTGTCTGTATGTGTCTATCTGACTGTGTAAGGTTGTCTGTGTAAGTCTAACTGTGTGTCTGTGTGAGTTTGTGTGTCTATCTAACTGTGTGTAAGGTTGTCTCTCTGTGTGCATTTGTACAGCCCCACCCCCAAGCTATATTATATAAATATTACATTAACATGATGTGTATATATATATATAAATATATATATATATATATATATATATATATATATATATATATATATATATAATATTACATAAACCTAAGCCATATGTTAGATTAATCATATGATGGTTTTATATAATATTTATTTAATATACAAATCATATGGCGGTTTTATATAATATTTATATAATATATATCATATGGCAGGTTTATATAATATTTCATATAAATCCATCATTTGTATATATATATATATACACACACACACATATATAATATAAATATTATATAAACTGTCTCTCCCACATTTTATATACTCAGTGCGAGTGTATGTGTGTTTATTTTAGGGAGGTATTAATGTGGATGGTGTGATTGCATACCGGGATGAGGTCCTGGAGACCCAAACAAATGTTTGCACAGGGTCCAATCATTGTTAAAGACGGCCCTGTGCTGACCACCTAGATGTCACATGACACCCAAAACTCAGATTATTCCCACACACGAGCACACAAAAATGTTGTCAGAGGTGGACGGTGAGGGCAGCATGCCACCTGGGTCAATTGATCCCACCGATTACAGGGCCAGCCCTGAGTCCAAGTCCCCGTTTGGGGGTAACAGGGGGGGGGTAACAGGGGCAGGCATCAACATTCAATGGTCCTTGATGGACAATTTGACAATCCCTGAGTTAACCCTTTGCGGGACACTGAGCATATTTAGCATAGCAGCAAGATTCTAAGTGGTCTAAGCTTGACTGATTTATTAACTAACCATTTTTCCAGTGATTTTTTTAGGTTGTTAAATCAGCCTGTCCTCCATGATGTTTTGGAACAAATGTATTATTGTCACAATGTATAGTTTGTTTTCTATTGTCTACATTTACAAGTCTCTTCCATGCTGCGCTGTTTTTTCCCCCCCATGAGCTAAATGATGTACAGACAAAGGAATATACTTTTACCGTCGCTCGTCTGATTCTTTTACTAGACCTGGATGCAGTCGCATGTTGAGGAGCGATCAGGCAAACACAGCTTAATCATTTTTAGTGAATAGCTGAACAGAAGAACTGGACAGGTGGTGGAGAGTAGGCCCCCCTGCTCTAATGTGTAGGAAAGATAGAACATGTATTGCAGAAGCTTAGAATGGCCGAGATTTGTTGTCTACATCTATTGTCCATCCACCATTGTGATCAGTTTGGCTGGCTGAGAATTCCGAACCTTGTATCATAGAGGGGGGCAGTGTGGTCCGCGCCACTCCAGCCATGGCACAAGCTTTTCCTTCTGTGTCCCCCATGGTCCCGTGTGCTTCAATGACTCAGAAGGTCGGGATGCCGTGTGACTAAGGACTGCTGGTCTGGTTAGAGAAGATCTTGCCAGCAGGCCAAGCATTGAAACAAATATAAAAGTCTACTCATAAATATAAAGGTCTACTCATTAAAGAGATAATTGCGGGGGAAATGAGACAGGAATTTCAAACCTAAGGCCATTCAACTGAATGGGAGAATTTTTCCAAATGGCTACATTGGCCTAAGTTCCCCGACTTAATTACCTGTAATTCTGTCTTTACTGATTAGATCCTATAGCAGCGATATTATTAAGTCCGGATGAGATTATAAATTAAAGATCCTACTTTGGTTTACCTTTGCTCCAGTTCCTCAGGAATCCCATCTGGTTTTAATGTAACTGTCCTGGTTCAGTTTTATAGCCCAATTCAGTGATTTAATACAACTCTTATTTATTCTGTAAATGAACCGACACATGGCTTATCTACTTAATGAACTAATTAGCAGATGTGATTAGTTCCTTCAGAGCAATGTTGTGAAAAAAAAAAAAACTGGTTTAGATGAAAGGCTGTCGCTGTGTGATAAAGTCGACCCCTAGTACTGTGCTGTGTTTAACGCCAGATTAAATAAAACGTACATTGGTTTCTCAATTGAGAAACCCCACTGCTGAGGGTTGTCCAGTCTGAGCACAGTGAGCCAGTCCTGGTGTTCGCAAAGAAAATGGTTGTGGTTCCCGGAGTTAAGTGGAAAGTTGTGTTAAAATGTGTGTGACATGACACTGCCAGGAAAAACTGAACTGCGTTACATGTGCTTTCTTTTTAAGTGTCATGGTGCACAAGTTGCGTAACTCCTCCCCTGCTGGGGGTGCGTTTAATGTCACAGACGCCGCACACCAAGCCGCGCTGCCAGGTAACCCATGTCCACAACATGGCAGCCTGGATGTCAATGAGTACAGGGAAGACGTGCGCATAATAAACATAGAATGTGTCGGCAGATAAGAACCATCCGGCCCATCGAGTCTAGGAAAGGAAAGAGTAAAGAAAAACTGTTAAAGAAGCAGCTGTAATCACCAAAAGATAGCCGTTCCTGTTGCTCCCCAACAATATATAGGAATGAGGGGATAATATTGCTAAGAATGTGTCACAGGAAGGTAAGTAATTATAATAAGTGGTCTATTTAATACAATAAAATATGCACACACAAAAACACAAGAAAAGACAATAGTAAAAGAATACAATAACTAGAACTGAAGTGAAGCCCTGATGGGCCATGAAGGAGCCGTGACGCGTTTCGCCATCAGGTTTTCTCAGAGGGGCCCAAGCACTCAGGGAACAGACAACTGTTAGTGGAGTAGCAGGAAATAGAAAACCAAGGAAATGTGTGCCCTGAATCACAGGCCAAAGCCATAGTGTGAGTGTTAAATTCAAAGTTGTAGATTTGATTGAAGCACATGGGACCGGTGAGGTCCTGTCTTTCTTCACTAAGTTCTTGTTAATGTGGGAATTTCCGATCAATAGGGATGGGACAACATTTGCTTCTGCAAGCTGAACGGGCTTCCTGTAGAAGGACTGAGATCAACTGTCTGCTGACTTAAGTTGTTAGGCACAAGTGGCCCTATTTCTCCGGTTCCGTGACGCACCAAATAATGAAGGGATCTGACTTCCAGGTTAAATGTAAATCACTTCTGAATGAATCACAGGGCGCCCTTTATGTGCAGGAGGGTTCAAGGTGATTTTCACACTTATGGCACTCAAAGTGTGTGTTTTTCACAGGATTTGGGTAATTTTTAAGAATGATCCCCCTCCTACCTCGGTGGGGGGGGATAGGTAGGGCAAGTTAGGTGGTCGGCTAAGGCCTAACGCATGTGGGGGCCTCGCGGCTGCCCCATTCGCCTAATTGCCTTTGAGGTGAGGCCCTAGGCATTGTCAAACTCAGGACCATCAACCCCAACTTGTCACACCCCATCCTCTCCAGGTGGCACCTTCTTTTCCACTACACTAGATTGCCCCCACATACCTTATAATAGCATCAGATTGCCCCCACATACCTTAGAATAGCATCAGATTGCGCCCACATACTTTAGAATAGCATCAGATTGCCCCCCACATACCTTAGGATAGCATCAGATTGCCCCCACATACCTTAGAATAGCATCAGATTGCCCCCACATACTTTAGAATAGCGTCAGATTTCCCCCCACATACCTTAGGATAGCGTCAGATTGCCCCCCACATACCTTAGGATAGCGTCAGATTGCCCCCCACATACCTTAGAGTAGCGTCAGATTGCCCCCAAATACCTTAGAATAGCATCAGATTGCCCCCACATACTTTAGAATAGCATCAGATTGCCCCCCACATACCTTAGGATAGCATCAGATTGCCCCCACATACCTTAGAATAGCATCAGATTGCCCCCACATACCTTAGAATAGCATCAGATTGCCCCCACATACTTTAGAATAGCGTCAGATTGCCCCCAAATACCTTAGAATAGCATCAGATTGCCCCCACATACCTTAGAATAGCATCAGATTGCCCCCACATACCTTAGAGTAGCGTCAGATTGCCCCCAAATACCTTAGAATAGCATCAGATTGCCCCCACATACCTTAGAATAGCATCAGATTGCCCCCACATACCTTAGAGTAGCGTCAGATTGCCCCCACATACCTTAGAATAGCACCAGATGGCCCTCACATCCCTGTCCACAGAACCAGTTTATTCCCACACAAGGCAGAGAGGGTGGATGTTCCAAAAGTAAAGTCTACTGCTCCCCCCCCCCCCCCCCCCTCCAGTTTGCTGGCCTGGACTTAGGCCTTGTTAGTCTAGGCCAAAATACAACACTGCCCAAGGGGTTAAAACAAAAACCCTAGAATGACTTGGCAAAGTAAACATCGGCATTTTGCCCCACTTGGTTGTGTTGCAGAGAGGAAACAATTCTCCACTGTGTTGTTGATTGGTCAGTAAGCCCTTGGAAATCGTTTTTTAAATGATGTCTCCAAATAAGTCCAAATTATTATTACTGCTTCAGGTAAGTAAGTTTCCACTTTTCTCCAGCCCGCTCCATCAACTCACATTAATGTCAGCAGTAACTTCCTGATGAAGCGTAATACTTACTTCCTGTAGCGTGTTACACTGTCTGAGCGAATGATCATTTGCCCTTTCGATCTCAGAAATGTGGCATATCTCACAATCAAGATCTTTTTTAGAGCTTTATTAATGACTATTACACTGACACACAGGAATCCGGATTCTTTCTGGTCTGGCATAATTGTGTTAAGCGCTCATGTGCATTATCCTTGGAACAGGTTTAAAGAGCATAAAAAAATAATACAATGTTTCAGTGCAGTTGCAATAGAACGTATAGATTAGATAAAAAAGAATCATGACATCATTACATGACCTCATGTGTAAGTGAAAGAGTCTACCCAATATGAACCTTTCTGGCCTGTGGATTCGTATTGGGCAAGTTAGCCGAATTTGAGAATTCTTCAAAATCCGGCTACTCAATATCCTTGATCCCCAGCGGTTCGGGCTGCTTGGAAACGGAAGCATTGGAAGCATTCGCATCAGGACAATTTTGCTTTGAAAACCATTGATTTTTTGTCTACCCAGTAATATATTATAAACGTATATTTACAGTAATGGTAATAAAGTAGCTTGAGGCCAATGCTAAGTCTATAGGGGCAATAGCACAGGCTTGAGCAGCAGGGATAAACCAAAGTGTGCCAACCGCTAAGTAACACACATAAGTTAACAATTACCATTATTTTGTATGTTAATAGGTAACAAAAAGAAATCTCTGTGGTCTGGTGAAGTGCAGCATCCAATTAGAAAAATAGAGGCCAAAAGCAGGATAGCTATGAAAAATGCGGGACAGATGTAATGCTGTTACAATATACACTTGGCTTTCAAGACCCCCTTAGTTATCATAAGTTATACAAATATGCTTTGTCTGACAGGCAATTTGTGGAATTTCCAGGGACAGATGGCGAAAGGTCACAGGTCAAGTAGCTTTGGATAAATCACTTATGTTCGGAGTTAATTGTCCGAAAGGAACTTGAAGGCCAAACATATTTTACCCGGCATTTGGGCTTCTCACCTCGAAAAAATATCCTCTGGAAACCCTCCCACATTCCACACATTCCTTCTCTGTCTTTCACTAATTGTGAGACGCACTAAACAAGGAAATGCTTTCTAGCAGAGCGAGACAAGGAAGAAACTGCTGGACCTTGGTTACCATTGTAGTCTAAAATAGAAAATACTTTGAAGCCTATAGTAACACGCTGCAGGTGTTATTTTGTTAGTGATTTAAACCAAAACCACAGATTACTGATGAAAGAAGAAGATTATTTTGTTTTTGTTTAATGTTACTATATCAACAGAGTTGCCTAAGTCTCCAAGACCCTCCTTATTGGATATCACTGAATTATGAGGCCCCAGTTTTAGCGGGAAAACAACTAATCATTGTTTTACTGTGAATATAGAGAATAAAAAATGATTGAAAAGGATCTACACACCGTGTTAGCAAAGCTACAAGAAAATGCCTCAATTAAGAGAAAAAGAAAAATGTTTAAAAAGAGTCTGTGGCTTATGACATCATCTGTGGCTTGATATGCAAATGAACTGTTTTTCAGTGGGAAATGTGTCATTTGCATAACAGGCTACAGGTGATGTCATAAGCAGAAGACTCCACAGACACATTTAAAACACATTTTTCTCCTAACTGAGGCTTTTGCTTGCAGTTTAGATAACACAATCTATAGATAATTTTCAATATTTTTTATTCTCTACATTCACAGTAAAACCAATGTTTAGGTGATACGGTCCCTTTAAAGTAAAAATAAATGAATTTGAAATGAATTAAAACATGTACAACATATAGAAAATAAGTAAAGTGAAACACTTTGTAGGTCTGATAGATTGTAGGGCTGAAGGGTCGCACAATGTCACCTAATCCCGCTCCCTTTCATTTCTTTGGTGTCGCAATGCTTGTAGGTGTTTATGATATCCACAAGGAAGTTATGAGATCTGGCTCTTTAACCAGGCGCCGGTGCTGGAACTGACAAGGGAAGTGCAAACATCAGTCATTAATATGTCACTTTAAAAAAATTCATAAAATTGCCTATCTTTCCAACTATTAATGTCAATGTTTTGCAGTAAGTATATACCGGTGATATGCTTTTATGGATTGGAAAGTCTTTGGTTTGGTGAAAGGCTAACTTTAAAATGGCATTTCTAAGTGTGCAGCTGGAAGCAATTACAAATAATCCAGCCCAGAAAGGATAAATGACTTCATTCTATTATATTAGACTTTTTGTGTGTATGCAAAAGATAATTACAATTTTCTATAAATTGTCAAAGGATCGTAAGTTCTGTTTTGACAAGAGAGGTGTTGTGTTTTCTAAAAAAAAAACTCAATTCTGGGGCAATATTTGATAAGTGAATTAATCATCGGGATTATTCTATTGGTTTCCATGATGACAGACGAAGGTTAGCATTTTTCCCAAGATTTGACCCCGTAGTCTGCATTCACTCTAGCACCTGAACAGATGTCTGGTAAATGTCTCCGTATAGAATATTACATATATATATAGCGCAAGCAGAGGAGGATATCAAATAATAGTAGCTGAGTGATCTTGATCCCTATAATAAAACAGTGTTATCGCTGCTATCTGATCTCTCGCTCATGCTGTAAGCCCCAAAACTATGCTATTACTAGGGTTGCCACCTGGCCGGTATTTTACCGGCAGGCCGGTAAAAAATTGGCATCAGGCCACTGTTAAGTCTATGGAGACAGTACCAAGGCCGGTATTTTTTTGAAGAAAAGGTGGCAACCCTAGCTGTTACAGAGGCAGCAATGTCTGGTGCCGCTACACATTTCAATCTCACCTGATCTGATCCTTATGCAGTAACTTCAAATAAACTACCGGTGTGAGCTATAGAGCACAGGCATAAAGAATGCTTTGATTTAAAGGACAACTGTAACAAAAAAACATAACTTATGTTTGATTGAAAGATTGGTTCAAGTGTAGATGATTCATAAAGAAATTCTTTAATGAAAGGATACAAGTAGAGCCTTCTTTGCTCTATATCGCTCTCTCAGGGGGCAGACATGTTGTTTAGAATCTTGGGTCAGATCTTCACTCACCTTGGTTCACATGCAGGAAGATCTGACCATCTGACCAAAGATTCCAAAAAAAAAAAATGTTTGCCTCCAGGTAGAACTAATATTATTTGAAATCTTGCATTAAATCATTTCTATATAAAATGCCTACTCTTGATGCCATCTTTCAATTAAACAGAACTTCATTTTTTGCTACAGTTAAACTTTAAGCAGGTCAAAAGGTTTTTCTTTGTTATGGGTAGGTTTAGTACAGAAGCTCAGAGAGGCCATGTATTTTTTGTATTTTTCTGACTTGTTTTCTTGAGATAACAAGTTGTTATACAGAACTCATCTCGTCTCATCAGAACCACCGTCTATTTCTGTGCGCTGGGGTTCAATTTAACAAGAGCAAGCATGACAGTTTAGAAAACAGCTAGCCTGGGGGGGGGGGGGGGGGGGATTATTTATGGTGAGTTGAAAATATTTTAGGAATGTGCTTATCTTGGGTCCCGACGCATTAGAGAACATCTTATCCTGTCAGACACGATGTGCTGTGGTCTTTCAACATGTCTAGCTGTGAAGCTGGTGTAACACGAAAAAACGATATTTCCAAATATATAACGAAAACTTCCTTTTTTGCTGCATGTGGAATCTTATACTGGCGTTTGGAAACTTTCATTTTGGGAATATGAACAATCGTTGCAAAAAAAGCAATAATTTCATGAAGGGGGTCTACCCCCAAAACAGGACAGAAACAAAAACAAATGTATGAATTGGTTGCTCAGTTATATTGATAGGCAAATCTGTTAATACTACAAATGGCCCCTATGCAATGCAACAAGATTGGACACCTAGCTTGCTTAGTGCATAACCACTTCTCTGGAAAGCTCCCCCTCTACCTGAGCGGCATGCTCACTCTTACTACCCACACATCCTACAATCTCAGATCCTGCACTAACCCCTCACTAGCGATCCCTCACTTCAAAAAGGAAGCTTGTCGAGGTGCGTTCTCTTTCAGAGCTCCTCGTTTGTGGAATTAACCTCCCGGATTCCCTCAAATCACCCTCTAGTCTAAAATCCTTGAAAATTAGTGTCTCCCAACTACAAACAGAATGTACCTGTTATTAGTTTACAAACATATATATATATCAAACATGTTTATTGTTGTTTTCTCTAGTTTTCTGTATCAATCATTATTTACCATGTATGTTCTCTCCCCAACTTTCCGGAGGTTATATGCATGTATGTATGTGTTTTTTTTTTTTATTGCTGTTAAAAACTATTCTGGACTTGGTCCCCAGGACATACTTGAAAACGATAGAGATCTCCATCTATTTATTCGGGGTGAATGATAACTTCGTCTGTGAGACAAGGTTCAGACTTTGCTATTCATGTTGGGTCAGGTAAAGGTGGATAAAGGATACTCAAAATGTAGTTGGTCTCCCCCCTTTTGCAGCCATAACAGCTTCCACTATTCTGGGAAGGCTTCCTACAAGATATTTTGAGTGCTTCTGTGGGAATTATTGCCCATCCATCAAGTAAAACATTTTTGAGGTCAGGCACTGATGTTGGACAGGAAAGCCATGATCACACTCCAGTTCAGCCCAAGATGTTCTATGAGGTTGAGGTCAGGGCTCTGTGCAGACCAGTAAACTTCATCCACACCAAACTCATCCAACCATGTCTTTCTGTACCTTGCATTGTGCACTGGGACAGAGCCATGCTGGCATAGAAAAGGACCTTCCCCAAACTGACCCAACAAAGTTAGAAGCAGAGCATTGTCCAAAATGTTTTGGTATACTGACTTTTCCTTCACTGGAAGCTTACACTTTCCAGTAATACCACTTGCAGCTGACCGTGGAATATCCAGCAGGGATGACATTTCACAAACTGATTGCAAAGGTGGCAGCGTCCTATCACAGTGCCACACTTGAATTCACTGAGTTATTTGTTTCCACATGTTTGTTTTGTAAATGCAGACTGCATGGCTAGGTGCTGGATTTTATACACCTGTGGCAATGGGTCTGACTGAAACCCCTGAATTCAATAAATAAGAAGTGTGTCCCAGTGCTTTTACCATATAATGTGTAAGATAAGGCCAGGAACTAAGGAAAGTATTTTTTATTTAGTTATTTATTTTTAAGTGAGGCAGAAACTGGGCAGACTAGACTGGCTGAATGGTTCTTATCTGCCGATACATTCTATGTTGTGGCAGGACTCACATCGCGGAATTGTGTAGCAATTAACTTGATAAAGTAAGACTAAGGTCTTTTGTCACTTAGCATTAAGCACAGTGCTGAAGTCATAATAAATACAGCTTGTCCAAGCTCTGTGATGTTTTATCCCCTTCACCGTGTGTTTTTGTTTAACACAAAAACTGAAAGACAAATACACTGCTTTGCGAGCGGACATTTGTTTTCCAGAAAAAGATACCGAACTTCCTTCAAAGACAACAATACGTCTAGGTTTTTTTTTTTTTTTTAGGAAGTTCAGCAAAATCCCTGCACAACAACTTGCAGAGAATTTCCGAGAACTCAAAGTGCCTCTGTAGAGAGTAAATATTGGGCACTATTATTATTATTACATAGCTGTTAAAAGATAAGAGAGCTGCATATTCTATGTAGTCAAAATATTACACGTTTGTAAGAAGTTTCTTTTGAATTTTTTTTGAGTTTTATTATTTAAAAAAACAATATTGGGAGAGAAACAGTTGCCATTGTTTAGGTCATAGTACCCCATATTTTAGAGAAGGATGTATCCTTATAAATAAATAAAAAAAATGCTGGATTGTTCTCCAGCCCTTGTATTTTATGCTGTTTAGCCCATGTTCTGGGCGTTACTATTCTGTAAATTGCCCCAATAAAGGAGTTTTTTTTTACTATTTGAATTGTACTACACTATTTGCTTTTTACTTCTTTGCACAGCAATCCATCTTCAGAAAGTCTGGACAACTATTTATTGAGGCCTGATATTCATCTGTGTTTGTGAGTGTGATGCTACACATTACAGAATATCACTTTTTTTTTTTTTTTTTTTACTTATTACACTATGATTTTCTTTTTGTTTATATTGTTTCATATGATATGCTAATGGACCAGACTCCTCTATAGTGGTGCAAGCAAGCACAATAACAGTGAGCCCCTCCAAAATATGGTCGATCCAGTAGGACAGGCTTCTGTAGCACAGTTTATTCTCAGTTGTGCTGGGAAGTCACCCTTGTTTTTCTTACTCTTCTTCCTCTGTGCACAAGTGGAGCACAACCACACATCCCTTTCTGCTGCTGCGAATCCAAACCAAGACCATCAGCATCTCGTACCATAACGTAGCGATTAGATTAGAACCATGTGAACACATAGATCAAAACTGATTTTATTCGAACTTGGGAAGATCCGTCTTACCTTGTCGATATCATAAGTCTATAATTTAATAGGCAGGCTGAGATTGTACATTCGTGCAGGAAAAGGAAAATAATGAAATTATGATTATCTTTGATGCTCAGGGTCGAACACTGCCACTGTTAACTTCATGAGTGCTGGACTGGAGTTCAATACATTTTTAGGTCTATTTATCCTGTCAAATATTTTTGTTTTAGCAATCCCCATGTCCCTCATTAAATGCGTTGCAGAGATTGTCCATGCACAAATCAATTAAGAAATAAATAAGGTTTTGGGGACAAGGTATGGGGAGTATAAAGGAGGAGTATTTAGAAATAATTCCAACTAGTGACATCTTCATTGTGTGCACCACTGTATAATGCAATGTGTGAAATATAGCATCATACCCTGCATTTCTAGCTTGTTCTGGCACACACAGTGCTACCCACTTATTTTTGTACTTTTTTATTATGAAAATATCAAAAATACATACATTACCTACAGATGTACTAACAAGACGAATCTAAAAACAAACTAACAATTAATTGTTGAGGAAAGTATGCAGATCAATCACAGAACAATCTTAATTCAATTTTTTTTTTTCAAAGATTACTTCCACTTCCTTCATTGCATTATTCTTATCCATATAACATGACAATAACAAGACAAAAATGGGCAAGGGTTTCTGGGAGGTTTGACAGCCAGAGAGTGGTCATGCACTTCCTGATTCTTGCTTTACTTTTACCAAGATGTGGATTAGATTTAGTTATTATGTTGTTTCGAAAATCAGAATGCGCTAAGGACAATTTTATTTATTTTTTACATATTTTTTTTTGCATTTCCTTTTTTATTTCTCCTACTCCCTCTTCATTCTGCAGGAAGTGCTTCCTTCTCCAGGAAGTGCTACCCACTGAAATGTGCCGGATACCCTTCACCATATAAACATCTATATTTTAATAAAGTATTTATATTTTACAAAAAAAAAAGTGTACTTTTCAAATGTGTTTTAAAAATGTAGATTTGTCCCAACTCTAAATAATAAAAATGATGGTTCAATGCCACGGGGCTGGGGTCCAATTGTTTCCCGAGCTGGCTTTTTATTCCCAGTGTAGGATGACTGGGAAACTGAGGGAGTATACCAGAAGGCAGACCTCATGAGATAACGGTTCATCCATTGCCCACAAATGATTCAAGGACTGACTGTTGGGGGTCAAGGCAATACATTAAATATATATTACATTTATTGCAAGAAAAAAAAAAACCTTCATAACTCAAGTTAGAAGATAATACTATGTGGTTACATTTTTAAGACCAAAACATCAAACTGAATCTCACATGCTTTAATTTATTTCAAAAAAGCAAAGGAATTGATTTGCCGCAAGTACTTCCACGGCTTGTACGCAGCACATCTGCTTCTATTTAAACTCCTCTGCTTCTAATTCGATAAGAAACACACAATAGATATGCTTCAAAAGGAGAAAGAGCAAAGAATTGTCTTTAGTGGACCAAACAAATGTTTATTTTTGACTATGCTGGTCCACCCAGACAAAACAGAAGGGTCTATTCCTTAAAAATAGGTGGACATTTCAGCTCATGGACTTACCTATGCATGGTGCAACAGAGTTGGCCCCCTGGATAATGCATTGTTACAAAGAGAGACTTACTAACAGATTTAACCTTATGTTATCTATGGCCAACTGAATTCTTCTAACAGGAGGCCCTCTCCAGGTTTGTCCCTGCCCTATAATTTAATATGGCTGAGATTGTAAATTTGTGGAAGAAAAGGAAAATAATGACACTATGTTTCTTTGATACTCAGGGTCAAACAGTATTCACCCCAACTCACCTTTTAGTGAATAGACCCCAATATCTTTGCCAGTTGACAACTGGATTCCAACCCATCTAAGATATACTAAAAAATGTAGTCAGCGCTTGAATGACCTTAATATGCAACTTACTTAGCATCATTTACAATATTAATTTATGTGTATTTTTTTTAATTCAGACAAGACATTCAAGAGTCCCTTTTTCTTGGTTTCATTATGTGCGCCCAGTGAATATTTTTCTTTAAGATCTGTAAGTCCCTTAAAGATGATAGAACCTTTTCTTTAAAAACAATATGCCAATTGCTGTACTCAGAATGTAGTCTTTATGCAGGTTCGAATGTAAGCGATCACTTCAACACCTGCACTCTAGGCAACACTGCCCCTCTAAAGGTACAAGTCATAGAAGTTATAACTCTCTCTTCTAATCTCATCACCACTTCTCACTCGCGTCTCCAAGATTTCGCCCGAGCTGCCCCCTCTCTCTGGAACTCCCTTCCACAGAGCATCCAGCTCTCTCCCTCCTTTTCAAACTTTAAAAAGTCCCTCAAAACTCATCTCTTTAGAGAGGCTTACTACCCAACCCACTAGATTACCAGTCACTTTACCTCTAGCCGATCCCACCTAGCTGGAACACACACTCCCTCTTATCCCACCTAGTGCCTCCCATCCACTCTACTGTTACTACAACTTCAATCCCTCATAGGCCTATGATTAAGTGCCGAATGGTACGAAACGCGTAAGGCAGGTCCTCTGCTTCCCCATGATTGATGTCACCATATTCATCCTGTTTGTTATATTGGAATTATTATCTCACCATTAAACTCACCTTTTTTACCTCATTTGGACTGGTGAGTGTCTATGTCTATCCGCTTGCTTATCTTCTATTATTTTGCTGCTATCACAGCACGGACGGAGCACCACACAGCCTAAGGTATTATTGGAGAACTTTCCTAAATATCTTCAGGTGGAGCCGGCAACTCCCTAACGGGAACCCTTTTCCTCTATAACTTAGTATGTAGTTCCCTTCTATTCTCTGTACCAAGCGCTACGAGAATTGTTGGCGCTGTACAAATAAATATTAATGTAATGAAAGGTTATCAACACGGATCCGAGAGGAGATAATATTAAAGAAAAATTAAAATGCAGAGAAACTTTCTGGATTTTCCCAAGGCACCTGTAAACCCATAGGGCTAAATAAAGAATACGATGTCTCGTGCTTCTTTAAATAATTTCCAGTTAACTTGAAATAATAACTAGTTTCTGCTTCTGGCACAGGTGTTACTTGTGTCGTATAGGTTGTAATTTAGGTTATGATAAAAAAATATCTTAAAAGTTAACATATAGCATGTATTTCTATTTTCACCTATAAAAACATCTATATATCATTTAAAATGAACAAATCAATAAAAAAAAATTATTAATAAAAATATACAACAGAGAATAGATGTAAAACAGCTGTTCCATATGTCACTTAAAGTCTCCCTAAAATTTGAATACATATTAATAATTTATCATAACTAATAACTGATATTATTATAAAATCATTAACATAGGGTACACGCAATAACCAGTCAGTGTTCATATCTTTTACATAGGATATCCGCCTGCAGCCCCCCCAGTTATACCATTAACATTAATTAAATGTAATTTAATCCCCTCCATAAATAGGAGGTAATATGTCCGAAAATGGTTTTAACTTCACATTAACTTCTTATATAAAGTATTAATCTGTTTTATATTCGCACAAATAGACATTTAATAGTCACTTTATCAGTATTATGAGATACACTGTAGCCAGCCTTTTTGCAAACCCTATTAATGGCCCATTAAATTGGTTTATATTGTTAGTATATGAGGCTAGTAAGGGTCGGTTTGGCCACACCCCCCACTTATACCACGTGATCTTAATCTACACACTATACAAATGTTTGCAATCTTGACGTTAGCATACGATTAAGCGCTTTTAGCGCGAAATGCGTAATACCCTACTGTTTGTGTTCCTTCTCTCACCCTTTGGTGTGACCATGTGACTGGATTAAACGCCACCTTGAAATTGACCTGCTTCCGTGAGTGCCGCTTCTTCCTGCTCCTTTGCTCATTTAAATCTGTACGGTGCCTACACCCTACCGGTGTCAAGATTGGTCAATATATTAAACGTTTACCATACACCTGAAACCACTTGAATGAATACACAACACTTGAATACGGTGGACCTTGCAGTCATTTATTTCATTTACAAGCAACCATGCAGCATTATTTTATACTTTATATAGAACATTCGGATCTTTTTGCATTTTCTATAACTAGAAAAATTATATTGTCGTCTTTTTTTTTGTTGTATTTATTATTCAACAAATGAAGGCACAAAAGAGCCATAAATCATTAGTGCATGGTGCTGGAAAAATAACCCAATTAAACCAACAATAGAGGATACAATGTGGACCACCCGGATGACAGCCCCTTGGGGTGGGAGGAGGACCACACATCTAGAATATGCCAGATCAGCAAACTGGAAAACAAGATTGTGGTTTGTGAAGTCATGAAACACACGGACAGGAGCGATAGTCTATATTTACATACTGCGTTGGATAGCCATCACTAATTTAACTAGACATTGTGCAGTGACAAGCCTGGTGAGCTGCTCCTGGGAGAAGGACACACTAGGTTTATCCCTGTATAGATGAGATGCTATAACTCACCTTCACCTTCACAAATGTTCATCTCACATCATCTTTTAGTAAACGTGCTCCTGTGTCTGTTGGATCTGTTCATTGAAATGTCACCAGCTTCACTTTGTAGTCAATAGATCACATTTTGTTAGAGAGATTGAGGAGGTATGTAATCTGTACACTTAATATAGGGCTGAATAGATGTACTGCCTAATATAGTATCCCCTGTGTAGCAGAGATTAAAGGGGCTGTATCACCTAAACATTGCTTATACTGTGCAAAGCACAGATTAGAAAATTATTGATTAAATGATCCATACATTGTGTTAGCAAAACAGCAAGTAAATGCCTAAATTAGGAGAAAAATGTGTTTGCATTGTGTCTGTGGAGTATCCTGCTTATGTCATCACCTGTGGCCTAATATGCAAATTACACATTTCCCATATAAAATCAGTTTGTTTGCATATAAAGGCACAGGTGATGTCATAAGCAGGAGACTCCCCCGACATGTGGAATTTTCTCCTAATTTAGGCATTTGCTTGCAGTTTTGCTAACACTATATAGAATCATTTTCATTTTTTTTTATTCTCTACATTCACAGTAAAAAAAAAAAAAAGTGTTTAGGTGATAAAGTTCTTTTAACTATTGGATAAACAAGAGGTTAGAGATATTTAGTAAGATTGTCCAGTGCATACCATTATAAAGTGGTGGAAACAAACAATGGAGTAGGATGAGCTAATTGATATTGCTCCAAATGTGCAAAAGATATATATATATATATATATATATATATATATATATATATACTAACATGGGCGATCAATGAACCCCACCTGCTAATGTGAAACTACCAGGCAACTCTAGCTCTAGAGAAACAACATGTAACAATAACAAATTGTACAATAATCAATCAGTGCAATATACATGCGAATACATAAGAAATTCACTAATAAATCAGTGTAAAAAAAAAAAAAGTTTACGTTTAATATAAAATGGTGGTACACACGTGTACATAAAATATTCAACAATAATAACACTCACAGGAGGTGTGAAATAGTACATCCAATATGCAAATGTATTGAAACCATGCTCTGTTATTTCTGTTTGTGTCCGTTTCTCAGGTTTTAGATTATATGCCAGGTTTATATATTAGAAAGCTTACAACTCATCCAACTAGAACACAGATAACTTACCCACCAAGCTCCAGTAATCCCTAATACTGTTAGTACCACCACATTCACTTAAACCTCTTCCCTCCCTTATGTGACTCATGTCCCCCACTCCCTCTAGATTGCGATCAGGGCTCTCTAACTCATGGATCAGTCTATTCTTGTTCATCTAACTCAGTATGTAGTCCCCCTGTATACTCTGTACCTAGTGCTATGTAAATAGTTGGCGCTATATAAATAAATGTTAATGTAGTATAGCAAGCATTGTGGTAATATTTCATTATATGTTATATACCAATCCTTGTGGGAGCTTCTCATGATAAGTAACCCACAATGTTTTTCAATATGTTTGCATATTAGATGTACATGTGTATACCACCATTTTATATTTCTCATTTAAGTAATTTTTTTTATTGCAAACCTCTTCTTACACTGATGTAATATTGTATTTCTCATTTACGCCGTTGTGTGTTTTCTATTGGCCAGTATATCGTACTGATTGATTATTTTACACCTTGTGAGTAGTGTCCATTATTAAAGTGGTGTTCTGTTTACAGTGGGAACATGAATTATTGGTAAATACATGTGATACACTGCTCTTTATTTGCCGACAGCCGACATCCACTCATGCCTTTGATCAGTTTTTTAATACTCCACATTCTCTGTACTACTAATGCGGAGGAGACCGTACCTTTAAATACTCTGATATTCAATATTCAGTGTAAAAATCTATCACTTGCAGATTCTGTTTTTACAAAATTAGACCCCCACCAACCAGAGATCTTATCACATTAAAAGCAAACTGCCATGGGCGCAGATTTTGCTTGTCCCGACAGTAAAGTGTGACTTAAATTACTTCAATAGCTTCTGTTTTGTTTAAAGTACTATGGCAACTGTTATCAATATATTTAGGCATGTGCTAGCCAGGGACTTTGGTGTGTAGGGGAGATAATTAACAGTAGCACATGTTACCACTTCTTACATAGTTACCAACATCGGCCATGTTTCCAGAGACACATATTTGTTCCACATGCTGCAGAAAGAGCATGCAAAGTGCAGCCCGGCAGTATGTAGGATGGATGTTCACAATCCAATTAATTAATCATGGTAGGTCCTATGAGATCTCCATAGATTAATTAATTGGATTGTGTCTGTGTGTCTATCCATCCTACATACTGGCGGGCTGTCCTTTGCATGCTCTTTCTGCAGCATGTGGAACAAATATGTGTCCCTGGAAACATGGCCGATGTTGGCAACTATGTTCTTACAGTCTATAAGAATCCCAGAAAAAAGTATCTCCCCAGCATAAAAAGGATTCTAGAACTCAAACAAAGCTTCGGATCAGGTAGCTTCATTTTGGAGGTCAGAATTAGCACTAATTTTGATCTTCAACCTTGGAGTAAGTCCAAATTCGTAGGTCGAAATTGACTTAAAAAACCCCAAAAGAGCCATTTTTTCCCCTATAGGAATTAAAAGGAACTTGTAACCTTAAAATAGGCGGGTTGAAAGCAATGATTTTTGCGGCTAAGTCAGATGCGACCTCCAAACGGGACCTCCCGGATGCAGATTATTTTTTTGCAAATAGCTCAAGAGACTGAGTCAAATTCAACCTCCTCTCAAACATATTCAAATGATAGTGAATAGGTTCTAGAGATGAAAACCAACCGTGAAAAAAAACAAATGCAGATGTATTTCCATTTTCTTCTCATTGAGTGAGTATAGGGTGTTTATCTCACTGGGGTAAAAAGTGAATAAACTAGTAATCAATCTTCTGTGTGATTAAAATACTGCACAGAGCTTTTAGCGGTTCTGTTAGGGGGCAGTGTCCACAAATGATTAGATAAGTGCTGCATCATGTGACATTAAGAAAATAAATATAGTTATTTTTATTCATCCTAGCTTTAAAATAAAAAAAAAACTGTATATATGAAGTTTAATTATTTTACTATAACAGTCCAACCTGTCTTCCTAAGCCCATCTTTCTTGGATAGCATCACAAGACACAGAGCTGGCTGAGACCATGCCCCTGTCATTGCATAGAGGCTGATTCCACCATTAATGGAGCATTTAAACTGCTAATAATCGGTATTGCCAGTGTAGTCAGGATTTCTGCTGAAATGTTAATTGACTCATGTCCAAGTAATATTATTCATTAAGCATATGTTTGAGATAAGTTTATTAAACGGCTATATCGCTGCAGCAGAGAGTTTAGTATACTGAACATGTTTCTGATCAAGGGTTAAGTTCCGAGTAACAGAATTCATAATAATCTTATTTCACAAATGTTTGTGTTTGTACCAAAGCTCTGAGCAAATCCATTATCAATGAACAATAACTAATAAAGTTCCCATATTAAGCTTGATTCATTGAGAATGGTGGCTGCTAGGAAGTCTGGGTAATAGCATTTGAGACAGTCATTAACTGCTTGCTCTCTGGATCACCGATCTATGTAGTATTATTATACATGGTATAACTGTCTTATACACAGCTGTAAAATCCATGTATGTTCAGCAAAAGTAACATTGCAATTTGTGATGGTCAAGTAGCTGATCTCTAGTGGCTTTTCAGGCTTTCCTCCTGGCCTCAGGGGTTTCTCCGCAAACAAGGTTAAATATATATTTTTTTCCTCTAATCCTCTAATGCACAAATATGACAAGTCTTGGTCCCACTGGAAGCTTCCTGACTCTAGACCTAAGAATACTATTGTTTACAACTAGGGTTGCCACCTTTGTTTGAAAACAAATACCGGTTGTACTATTGCCTCCATAGACTAGTCCCCAAACTCACTTTGGTGCTTGTAAAGTGCACAGGCTTTTTTTTCAGTGTGATTTGATGCAAGCATTCCACGTAAATCACATTTAATATTTAATAACTAAATAATTAATTTAATATTTGCCTCAAACCTTCCCCAGTGATTACTCTGCATGTTTACTGCAGGTGAGGCAGGACTGCTTATATAGATATGTTTTTTTTTTTTCATTAAGTTACTTCATGTGCTCCTCGAATTGAATACATTGTGTGGCCTCTAAGTGACCTGCTCTCGTACACAGCGGAATCTCTTAACAGTGCAACACATTGTCTGATGAAATTACTAGAGTGACAGAAGATTCCATTCATTTGAATGTAATTATTCTCATTGGTTTCTGCAGCAAAAAAAAAAAGAAAAAAAGGGAAATTACTTTTACTCAGCTAGAGTAGGCAGTCCTGGTTTCTTGCAAACTGTTGTAATTTCACAATTTCATCTAGCTTTAAGTAATGCAAAATATGAAACATGCATTTTAAAGTACTTTGAAAGCACATTAATATTTGGAAGCTTAATTTTGGGCACTAGAAAGTCCCTTTAACATTGGTCTGAACCCAAGTTTTTACCAGCCTGCCAGTAAAATACCGGCCAGGTGGTAACCCTACTCATAACCATGTAGTAAGGCCAAGCCTTGATAGGTTTATTTTATGATTTAGCATAGTTTTCTCCTCTGCTGCGGTTTATAAAAAAAAACTATAAAACAACTGCTGGTGTTTAAACCCCTATGAACTTCTAACATAGCCTGTCTTTTTATTCTTTTTAATTGAATTTAAGTAATAGTAACTTTTCCTGAAATATAATGACTGTGTATGCCTTGCAAGGCATGTACTCTGTAAATCCATTACCCCTAAAAATACATCAAGGAGACATTTATATTGTATTTGTTATTCTCTTTTTGCAGCATTGGTCGTGGTGGACGTTTTACTGGACTATGTAATGGACAATATAATGATGCTCTATGGAACTTCACTGACCTTGTCACAGACACTGATGTTCCTGTACAGACACTTTGCCTGCTCATTCAATATGATACATATAGTACAGAGAGAGTGTTGCATGCTATTAGTAAACATGGGAAGCTGCCGAAGATAAAGGAAACCATGTATGAGATATTCCTCTGACGTAATAGTCTGCGTTCATTTATAGACCATCAGTACAGAAAATACTACAATCAGTATCTCCAGACAAGTTCTTGAGAAGGTCAAATGAGTCGACTGTAGAGAGATTATTTTCTAATAATAATTTTAAAAAGCCAATAACGGTATTAGTGTATTCCAAAAAGAGTCTGAAACAAGGGCTATTTTACTAATAGACCAGTGTGTTGACAACAACAAAGAAAGTTTGAAAAGTTTTCAAGTTGCCGGGTGTTTCTGTTGTATAGTTGCCTGCAGTGCAGAATTTGCCAGGACAAAAAAAAAAAATATTGACCAGCACTCTATGGGAAGGTGGGCTTATTTCACAAACGACAACGTTTCAACTACGTAGCGGGAGTTTACTTCAAGCCTTTTCTGTTAAGTTTATACAATTTGTGTAAACTTTGTTTGGATGAGAGGCACAGACAGTTTTTTTTTTTAATGCAAAAAATATATATATATATATCTTCATCTTCTGTAGAATCCCACATCTGAGACAGAGATCTGCCTTCAACCCCCTTAGTGTGGCAGAGATGAATGATTCTGCTGACAACACACTTGCAGGAAAGAGAGGTCAAATAACGGTGGGCCCCGGCACTGTTTGACGCTGACCGTTCACATGGACGGAAAACAACTTTCCGATGAGACCTTTGAAGACACAGCGTGTTTTGTGGAGGCCCTGGGGCTCCCACAACTGCCAATGCATTAAGAGCCAGAATTAAGCCTGATCACCAGTCCATCAGCTGGGCCATCAATGGACAGACTTCAGTAATCTCGAACACATCACTTCTGGACATATGTGGTACCGGACTCCTTGCCTACTTGCGCCCTTATAGTTTGGTCCCTTCTCTCTCCACAAGCATACTTGGTAAATCAGTAACGGCAGTGGCTAATATTATTTTTTGTTGGACATTTACCTCCTTGAGAGACACTTTCCTACTTATATTTGTGCAAAACTTTGGAATCTCCTGCTAAGTGGTATAAGCGAGCCTGTTTGGAGATTTAAAAGAACTGTCTCTGTACTTCTATAAACGTCTGCCACAAACTGTCACCAGGTCATACATGAAGACATATTCCTCTTCTTTTTTTACTCTGTTCTTTTGGACAGGTGACATGAGTGCATCCCTCACCCAGGTTACTTTCCCCTGCTCAAATTGAATAGCGGGTGGATATTCGTCCATATGATAGGCCCGGTGGCACTTTTATTGTGTGCTGTTAGCTGCCCCGTGTGCCCTCCCTCGGATCACTTATTTTCATCTCTCATTTTGATTTTTTTGTTTCTTTTCCTCTCATTCTTTACCTGTTTCTGCTTTTCCTCTTCTTTCACCCCTTTAAATTTAGTATGCTGGATACTTACCACTAGCTATAATTATGCAGATTTTTTTCTTTTCTTAACTGAGCCTCGAGAATTTTCACTTTTTTTGTTTTTTGCACTACACTTCTGTTATAAATAGTTATTTGTGACCATAGATGACTTACCTATTCTAATATGGGGCGATATCTGCATTGTATTTTTTTTACATGATAACTCGCTTGTAAGTATTAATTATTTATTGTCGATAATCAAATATATTTACAATAATAAAAATATTATAGTAAACAAAACTAAAAATCTAAACAACCCCATAACCCAGCATTAGCAATGCTTCCGGCATAGTTTATCCGTCACTAGTTAGAATATTTGGCTGGTGGAGTTCTGATCTAAAAAAAACAAGGCAGATTCTAAACAGAGCAGTGACTGTGAAGGTCAGTAAATAACACAGAGCTTTGAATCTTACACATGGCGAACCCAGTAATCCACTGTCACATTCCTGGAAAATCCCAAACATTCCCATCAAAAGGCATGTGAAGGAGTTACTGCCTTGAGCAGGCTTTGTACAGAGTATGTAGGGAGTCATGCTCTAAGATGAATGAGAAAGCATGGTTATTTTGCTTGTTGTGCGCCGTATTAGAATCAGTAACATTACATCTGTATTTATGCATGAGTTTTATAGACGTCCTAAATCTTGTTATTGTCGGCAGTAACGTATGACCCTCTTCAGTAACAAGGCTTACATACAGGATACAAGGCTCTAGTTATTGTATTTTGCTTTCCAAGTGTAGAACACTATGTTCTTTAACATTCCGCTTTGGGCATAGATCATACAGATCACAAAGCCAGGATTAAGTGTAGGATTCTGTTTAACATCAGGTTACATAGTTCCATGGGAGCAGTTGCGCACTCAGTCCAAGCGTAGCTACTCATGATGGAGAATACTGTAGACTAGGCTGAACTGCGCTGTGCATTGTTGGCTGTCACAGGTAGATTATGTAACTCATCCACTCATCATCCACAGGTCTACACCGCCCCACCTTAGAGTTCATCTTTAGACTGCTGCCGTTGGCCTGGTGCATGATATTCTTACTTCAAGGTTCGGACGAGCTTCCTCCTAACGGAGCACTTGAAAGGGAAACTGCACAGGGAGCTAAGTCTCAATATGTGTCACGGGTTATCTTTAGACAGTGGCTCCAAGACAGTTACGTACTATTTCCGCGTACAACATTTTCATACATACCCCATGTGACTCCCAATTGTGTTGAGTGGTTATGTGAAAGGAACAACTCATGGAAAGTACACTCCTAAATATCATGACCAAGGTATACCTGATGAATCATCACCCCCCCCCCCCCCCCCCCCCCACCACCACCACTAATAACATAGACAGACAACTGAGTGGCTAGAAAGGACGCAGTCTTTTATTTTAAATTTCTGCAACATAAATTGACACCTAAATATATATAGCTGACTAAACGTAACAGGTAACAATATAAACCAGATATGGTTAAATCTTATAAAAATAACCGGGTATAATAATATATATACCAACCAACACATGTTTATATAACAAGACATATAAACAACATGAAACAATACTTAATGAACCTCCGCGGTAGCATGTGACTTATCCTAGGCCCACTAGGATCAGGTCCCTGAGAATCTGGCGCAGGCGTACAACATGACTTACGGCTACTGACATCCCTGTTTGCCGTGCTTTACTCCCTAGGGACGAGCCCATTGGGTGCCCGTGCAGGTAGCTCACACAGCTACTGCCCAACCGGGTTGGCAGTTCACCAGATGACCAACCCCCTGCACTGGTGACAAACCTCGGGGATCCCCGCCACTTCTTTCTTCTTAACATAGGGATGGGAGGGAGGAAACATGTCATTTTTTTTATTTAAAACAGGAAGTTATTCCCTGAGTTCTTGCAATATATAGCCTAAGGCCATCCCCTTTATGTGATCATTGTCGCCCCTGTCGTGCCCCTATTGGGCACTTAGATTAAACTGACCGGGTGAGGGAAATGACAGGAAACCTTTGTCATGATGGCCTTTTATATATTGCATTATTCCAGGCCAAGGCTGTGTAGTCCAGTCGAAAAATAGATTAAAATGTAATTTAAAAAGTGAAAAGGGATGTGGGTTCAATCTGTGGACAAGGATGTGGGTTGAATCTGGCCCTGTGGCAGTGGCGTCGCTAGGGGTGGGCTACTGGGGCTAAAGCCCCGAATATCAAGTCCATAGCCCCGAGTCTCTGAGGCTGCTGTCCTGCTTTATTCTTTTTGTTTCCCCCAGCCACGCGCACGGCTTTTTTCTTCCTGCCGGGACAGTGTCCCGGACTCGGAGGTGTGTGCTTTCACGTGGTTGAAGATGTGAGCCGGCAGTTAAGAGACAGGGGGCTTCCTGCGTTAAGCCCCCTGTCACACTAACATTCAGCGTTGGCACGTCCTTGCCGTTCCGTTTTTATTTGTCGCTTGCGCTCCTGAGCTTCTCCGCACGCTACTAACTTTGTGAAAAGGAATGCACCGCTCTGCCCCCACTGCCAGCAGCAGAAGCGACTGCACATGAAGATTGTGAGCTTCTCCATGCAGGTTCCCTGACAGATAGGGTGGGAGGGGGACATTCATGGACTCATGGATGTCTGGACTCTGCATGTACATTCCCTGCAGTCCTGATGCTCATTATTTGCATCTAAGTCCTATATGGTCATTAAATCTGCTGGCTGAGTGTGTGAGTGAGTGAGCATGTGCTGGCTGAGTGAGTGAGCGTGTGCTGGCTGAGTGAGTGAACGTGTGCTGGCTGAGTGAGTGAACGTGTGCTGGCTGAGTGAGTGAACGTGTGCTGGCTGAGTGAGTGAGCATGTGCTGGCTGAGTGAGTGAACGTGTGCTGGCTGAGTGTGTGAGTGAGTGAGCATGTGCTGGCTGAGTGAGTGAGCATGTGCTGGCTGAGTGAGTGAACGTGTGCTGGCTGAGTGTGTGAGTGAGTGAGCATGTGCTGGCTGAGTGAGTGAGCATGTGCTGGCTGAGTGAGTGAACGTGTGCTGGCTGAGTGAGTGAACGTGTGCTGGCTGAGTGTGTGAGTGAGTGAGCATGTGCTGGCTGAGTGAGTGAGCATGTGCTGGCTGAGTGAGTGAATGTGTGCTGGCTGAGTGTGTGAGTGAGCATGTGCTGGCTGAGTGTGTGAGTGAGTGAGCATGTGCTGGCTGAGTGAGTGAGCATGTGCTGGCTGAGTGAGTGAACGTGTGCTGGCTGAGTGTGTGAGAGAGTGATCATGTGCTGGCTTAGTGTGTGAGAGAGTAAACATGTGCTGGCTGAGTATGTGTGAGAGTGAGTGTGTACTGGCTGAGTGTGAGTGGGTGAGCATGTCCTGGCTGAGTGTATCTGTGAGTGTGTCTGTTTAGTAAGTGTGTGCTGGCTGAGTGTGTCTGTGAGGGTGTGCTGGCTGAGTGTGTCTGTGAGTGAGTGTTTGTTTGCTGAGTGTGTCTGGAGGAAGGAGGAATAAAGGTGATCTGATGTCAGATGTGGATTACAAGAGAGGAACCACATGTCATTTTGCAATATGTGCCCACCATTTTACCAATCCCTAGCTATACATTCATTTTAAATTTCACTGGGGATATTGCATATTTGTTTCTTCTGCTAGTGTGCCACATTATACAGAAGGAAAGCCATTAGCATTGCTGGTAATATTAATTATAACAAAACAAAATTAATTAGAACAAAATGCTCTATTGTGTAAGCATCTGATGGCTGAAATTTGTGTGCTATTTTGCATTAGGATGGGGAATCCTTTATACTCTAGAGTGCAATAGTGGAGTTTGTGTAAAACCCATGTATATATATTTTATCAGAACTTATGCCCAACGATTAGGGTATACTATACTGCATACGCACATAACCATGTAAAATGTCACTAAATTGTCCCATTGTGTATATTTAGCAAAAAACAACCTTGAATATGTATTGAAATGTATTGCTTTTATGTTTGTTTATTCTTTCTCTAAAAAAAAAAAAAAAGGGATGGGGACCTTATTGAAACATGTATTTTATTTTTCAAACTCTTCTGTTAGCTGGTGTGTGTGTGAGACAGCGAGTGTGTGTCTGTGAGACAGCGAGTGTGTGTGTGTGAGACAGCGAGTGTGTGTGTGTGAGACAGCGAGTGTATGTGTGTGAGACAGCGAGTGTGTGTGTGTGAGACAGCGAGTGTGTGTGTGTGTTGAGGCAGCGAGTGTGTGTGTGAGAAAGCGAGTGTGTGTGTGTTGAGGCAGCGAGTGTGTGTGTGTGTGTGTTGAGGCAGCGGGTGTGTGTTTGTATGTGTGTGAGGCAGCGAGTGTGTGTGTGTGAGGCAGCGAGTGTGTGTGTGTGAGGCAGCGAGTGTGTGTGTGTGTGAGACAGCGAGTGTGTGTGTGTGTGTGTGAGACAGCGAGTGTGTGTGTGTGTGTGTGAGACAGCGAGTGTGTGTGTGTGTGTGAGACAGCGAGTGTGTGTGTGAGACAGCAAGCATGTGTGAGAGAGAGAATGTGCATTTACAGCCCATAGGCATCATATACATTATTTAGATAATGCCATTGGTATAAAGCCTTGCATATAATGTTATTGTTAATTGGCATCAAATACATCATTTATATGTATTTATAGTTTAATATTATATATATCCTATATACCTATGTCTCATTGGCATCATATAAATCCTTCATATGCCCACCTAAGCATGTGAGCTTCTTTACTTCAAACCTGTCATGGGCTCCAGCCCCGGATCTTTTAGAGACCTAGCAACGCCCCTGCCCTGTGGTAAGGTATGTGGGAGCAATCTGAGGAAGTGGAAAGGTTATTTAAGGAAGGGGTACACCCTTGATAGGCCTAGGGTAGCTCATAACCTGAATTACTACTGGCGATAACTGCATAGTCAGTGGATGTCTCGGTTTTGTAAGATTTATATGTAAGAAAGTATTTTGTATAAATGGCAGATCAAGAGAGAACAGACAATGTAAGCGGGATATATTTTCAGTCTTCGCACATTAATGTGTACCAATAGTACCATTGTCCTATAATCCGTTGGGTATTTTATTGTTATGTTTATGATGCCAAAGATCTTCTATACATAATGTGCTTAATCTATAATGGTAGAAAAAGTGACATCACCAAATGCTGTTTTTTCTTGGTCAGGAAGGATTTTATTTTAATTATCACTTATTTGGCTTAAGGGAAAAAATATAAAACTCTCTCTTCCGCATGCAGGAAAGGCTATGATGTCACTTCCTGTGCGCCGGATCTGATAGCGTGCAGGGAGAGAGGGAGAGTATGAGAGATCATGTGATCACTGAGCTTCTACCTCCAGTAAACATCCGCAACTAGCGGCATTTAATGGCCAGCGACGTGCTTTACACATCTATCAGTTGAGTTAGGCAACTGCAAGGGACCTCAAGTCCTAGGCCTTAGGTGGCTCTGACAGTTAGCACTGCTTAGAGAAACTAAGCAGATCTCTTGTATCATTCTATACAGAAATAATTACATTAAATGACAACTGGAGTGAAAAATGATGTTTTGTTCAATTGAAAGATCACCTGCATTGTTGGCATTTCAAATAGATATGCTATAATAAAGCTATAATAAAAGAATCCAAATAAAGAACTTTATTGAGCCATCTTTGCTCTAAATAGCTCTGCCAGGAGGCAGACATGTTGTTTAGAATCTTGGGTCAGATTATCCTTCATCTGAACCAAGGTGAGTGAATATCTGACCCAAGATTCTAAACAACATGTCTGCCCCCTGAGAGAACTATTTTGAGCAAAGAGGGCTCAATAAGAATCTTTAATTGCATTCTTTTATTAAAACATTTCTATTTAAATAGGTAACATATAAGTTGATATTTGAACTAGAAGCAAGATAGAAAACGCTGTAGATTTTCCATTAAATTTGTTTTAAACACATAAGATATGGCATTGAATTATAAAGGAAACAAACAATTACTGCCTGATTTAAGTAAGCATTGGTTCAAACATGTACCCAAAGTAAAATTAATTTAATGTAATTACTAATATTAATGTGACGTTAATGTATTTAAATAGTTTTTGAACTCCAAGCGAAGTGAAAACACATCAACATCCTTAACTGCTACCTGCACTATGTGATCAGCACTGATCGCATAGTACAGGTGCGCCCAAAATGTGGTCTTCCGGACACAGAGGTGCCCTCTGTGTGCCATCGCCACCGGTAGCTGCACCTCTTATGTGTCCTGACATTGAGCACATCGGCTTGTGTTGCACGAGGGAGTAAAATCTCCGCCTCCTCACACACAGAGCATGTTAGAGCACCAGATGTCCGTGACATCCAGGTGCTCAGAAGAAATGGAGCCACGCACAGAAGAACCGCCCCCTCGCAAATGTAAGGTAAACGAGCAGGGAGGGGGACAAATAACCTTATAAAGAAAAGTTATGTGTGTGTGTAAGTGTGTCTGACTGTGTAAAGTTGTCTGTGTAAGTCTGACTGTGTGTGTAAGTGTCTCTATCTGACATGGGGCCAGGCTGGACAGGAGCTCTAAGGACAAGGACTAGGGAAATGCCACAACTGTGGCCTGAAACTAGGATATGCCACCAAGTGGCCAGGACTGAAATAAGCCACCATGTGGCCAGGACTAAGGCAATCAGAACACAAGGAAAACAGAACAGTAAAGAACCCAGGAACAAGAATAACAAAGAAGCAAGACAGAATAGCAAAATGCAGAAATGAAACTGAAAACGTCTGGATACAGCTTGGATGAGCCTGAATAAGGGTTGAGTTAAATATACCGTATATACTCGAGTATAAGCCGAGTTTTTCAGCACAATTTTTGTGCTGAAAAATGCCCCCCTCGGCTTATACTCGAGTCGGTGGGGAAAAAAAAAATTATCTAAAACTTATCTCGTTCCTGCTCTGTGCCCCGGTGCTCTGAAGCTGCGTGGCTGTGAGGGAAGCGTTGTGAGCTTCCCTCCGGTCGCGCGGTCAATAAAGTGTGCCCCTAGAGGCAGTCAGCAACATTGCAATGTACAAAAAAAAAGACTTAATTAGCTCAAATCTAGGATTATGGCTAGTATAGCAGCTAGGGTTACAATTAAATTAGGGTTAGCATAAGGGATAGGGTTACAATTAAATTAAAATTAAAATATATTAAGGGTTAGCGTAAGGGTTAGAGTTGGGGTTAAATTTATGGTTCTCGAAGAAAGAAAAACTATTTTTGGGTATTGCCCCACAACTAGCAAAAAACTGCAATAAAACATGGAAACAAGAATATCTCTAAACTCGGTAAAAGATTCAGAAACTATTTAGATGGGGTCTTTTTTAATGATTGTATTTGTGTAAATTATATTTTAGGTCAAAGTTATAAAAAGTGGTTTTATTTATTTTTTCATCATATTTTATATTGGTAGGCACTGTGAACCCCCGACCCTCCGGCCAGCAATCTTTACCCATATGGTGGTCATCTCTCTGCTCCCAGATGATTAAGCGGTTAGTCCTTTATTTCACTTTATCATGGGATTTTAAATGTGTCAGCAGATAAGACACATTCAGTCCATCTAGTCTGCCCAATTCTCTAAATACTTTTATTAGTCCCCAGTTCCCTATCTTATTTCTAGGATAGGCTTGTGCCTACCCCACGCATGCTTAAACTCCTTCACTGTGTTTACCTCTACCACTTCTGCTGGAAGGCTATTCCATACATCCACTACCCTCTCAGTAAAGTAATACTTCCTGATATCACTTTTAAATTGTTGCCCCTCTAATTTAAGACAATGTCCTCTAGTTGTGGTAGTTTTTCTTCTTTTAAATATACTCTCTTCCTTTACTGTGTTGATTCCCTTTATGTATTTAAATGTTTCTATCATATCCCCCCTGTTACGTCTTTCCTCCAAGCTACACATGTTAAGATGCTTTAACCTTTTAAGTTTTATCCTTCAACCCATGAACCAGTTTAGTAGCCCTTCTCTGAACTCTCTCCAAAGTATAAATATCCTTCTGGAGATACGGTCTCTATCATGGCTATTCAAAGCAAGCAGAAAACTAAATACAAATAAAGGGACAGGATAGGATGGAAAATACCAGAGTAGTTACATTTGTGCTTCCTAAATTTATACAGAAGGTTACTTAAAGATCAGGCATAGCTGACGCAGGAAGTTATAAATTACAGAGTGGGAAGCTGATGGTACAGTGATATTGTACAGAGGTTTGCTAGGGGCTAGTGTAGAAGCAGTGGAATCTTGTAAGCAGTAGTGCAGTCTGCATATGCAATCACAGGTTATGCAAAAACACTGCAGGTGTTGGGGCCTCACCTGTCACTTTATAGGGACATTATCAAGGCGCAAAGCATGAGGCACAGTGTAGTACATCATTTTTTTTAACCATACTTTTGGCTTTATTTGTTGTGTAAAAGGCTACATTTAAGATAACATTGTGAAATGCACAGGCCGACATTTACATTCCAGGCTTCTCTGCATGTAGACGTTTAGGCTCTTTACACGAAAAAGCAAATTTGGGGGGGAGGGGACGAGACTTAAAGCGACACTACCACTTACATTATGTAATTAGATTACCTGTGAATTTAAAACAAATACATATATGACATATGTCACTGTTTTATTCTTTTTCTATGTTTGAATTCATTGCATATAAAAGTAAAAATAAAATTAAGTGTTTATCTCCAGCATCCATGTTGAGAATTTTACCCATGATACAACATTTTCCAAAATCTTCCAGCAAGTCTCTCTTTACAACTGTGGCCAAAGCCTGCATGATGATGTCATAAAATACACCCCTGCTCTCCTACTGACTCCTGTGTATCATAGAGGGCAGGACTAGGTGTCTGTGTACAATTTTTTTTACCTGCCTTCCAACACAAAGAGAGAAGCTGGATCAAACAGGATCATAATAGTTACATTACCCTCCCATTCAGTGCATTCTGTGTCCCCAGCCCCAAAGTGAGATACTAGTGCTGTAAAGTCACTGGAAGGTGGCACCCAAATACATTTCACAAAATGGCAACGCCCAGTCACACTTTTAGTAAAATATTTCATAAAATAAACGCACATAACAAAAACAAAAGACATTTCTGAAATGAACAATGCAGAATAAAACAGATAAACCCTTTTCATTTTTTGTTCGGAGTGTCCGTTTGAAGGATTGAAACAAACCAAAAAAGATTTCATTTTACCTTGTTTCCAATAACTCCAAAGCTAACACAATACGTTTACCTACTTATAATACTATAATCAGTGCTATTTATCAATAATAATAAATAACTTATTGAGGGACTTATATTAAAGCCTGACATAAACCTGTTCTTTCCACAGTTAAAGGGACTCGGAAACATTGTTTTGACTGTAAATGTCAAGAATAAAAAAGAATTAAAAGATAGATCTCTACATTGTGTTGCACGCAAATGTACAAGTAAAGAGAAACAGGCTTCAAATGGTCTTATGACATCACTGTGTGACTTGATTTGCTATTGAACTGCTTTCAGTGTCGAATGTATAATTTGAATATCAGGCCACAGGTCATGTCATAAACAGGACACACCACAGCCACACTTGTCTCCCAATTCAGGCATGTTCATGCAATATTTATTAACCCGGTGTATAGATTAATTTTGATAGTTCCCCCCTCTACATTCACAGTATAACCAATGTTTATATGACACTGAACTTTTAACAAACGTACACACTTACTTGATTTTGATATTCTTTCATGGTGGCCTCCTCACAGGCTACAAAAACATGTCCCGTGCTATCCTGGGCCACACTTGGTCAACATGCCCACATTTCCCATTCATCCTTCACTAAAGGATACTCCATAGATCTGCACACAAGCATATGAAATTTAACCTGACAGCGACAATGGGGGTCATGTATAAAAGCAACGCAACAGGTGTTTATTATTTGTAGTGACAATTGCTCCTTTTTACAAAACCCCAACACTTTTCAGTGCGGCTGAAGATCCCGTGATTTTTTTTTTATACATTGGCTGCTCTGCCAATACAACCCATAGGTATGTAACGGTCAGAGGTGGTGCAGACTCACAGTATTTGTCGGGAGTCTGCTGTATACATCGGTGCACACGCCGTTAGTGCCTGTATTTTGGCACTATGTGACCGTGCTCCCAGTTCGTATATGACTCCCAATGTTTTAATGCTCTTTTTTCACAGAGGAATAAAAACATAAACAATAGGCCAAAAGCATAAAAAAAAATAAAAGTTTAAACCAAAGGCCGTGCAGAATGATTGGTAACCTTGCAAGCAAATAATACTAATTGGAGAGGCAAAGAAAGAGATGTCAAGGCCTTTATGTGTCTAGGACAAAATGTGCACTCAAGTAAGTGACAGCTGAATTGAGGAATGGTTGTGAAGTGGATTGCCTCACAGCGTAACACCCAAGAGATGGGATTTGAAGACTGAAAAGGCTGAAACCATTGTCTGTTACTTGGTTTCTAGTGCTCTATTTGGATTATTCCAGTGTTAATTAATTTGAGGTTATTTGTCTCTTGTGCTATTAAAAATATTTTAATGTAATACCTCCCGCTCAGCTCTCAGCATTTCAATGAATCCTGGGAGGGGGGGGGGAAAAGCAACATTTTAAAATGTTTTTTTTTTTTTTAAAGAAAAGCAAAGTATGCCAAGGGATAACTATACTTGTGATCAGTGTTCATTTCGTCGACCACACATTTTCGTCATAGGTTTTTCAGCTGCATGTTTTCAGTGTCTAAAACGAAACAATAACCAAATAAAAACTACGTTAATAACGACTAAAACTATGACTAAAATCCATTGCAATTTTTGTCAACTGACTAAAATGTGACTAAATGTTATGTAGAGACTATTGTATTTGCCCATTTGGACTTCTGGTTCTGGTACTCATGGATCTCTGCCCAAGCCCAGAGGAAGAGGATACTTCTCCATCTGATTCAACTGATCCTGTCACATGAGTATTTCCCCTCACAGCTCCCTAGCAAGTTAACTTAACACTATGTAACAGCCTTCTCAGACCTGTTCCCTCCCATCTCCCCAGCAAGTTAACTTAACACTGTGTAACAGCCTTCTCAGACCTGTTCCCTCCTATCTCCCTAGCAAGTTAACTTAACACTGTGTAACAGCCTTCTCAGACCTATTCCCTCCCATCTCCCCAGCAAGTTAACTTAACATTGTGTAACAGCCTTCTCAGACCTGTTCCCTCCCATCTCCCTAGCAAGTTAACTTAACACTATGTAACAGCCTTCTCAGACCTGTTCCCTCCCATCTCCCCAGCAAGTTAACTTAACACTATGTAACAGCCTTCTCAGACCTGTTCCCTCCAATCTCCCTAGCAAGTTAACTTAACACTATGTAACAGCCTTCTCAGACCTGTTCCCTCCCATCTCCCTAGCAAGTTAACTTAACACAGTGTAACAGCCTTCTCAGACCTGTTCCCTCCCATCTCCCAAGCAAGTTAACTTAACACTCTGTAACAGCCTTCTCAGACCTGTTCCCTCCCATCTCCCTAGCAAGTTAACTTAATACTATGTAACAGCCTTCTCAGACCTGTTCCCTCCCTCACTGTTGGAGGTTTAGTCAACTAAAATCTATTGGAGATTTATTCGACGAAAACGAAAACAATTCACATGACAAAATTAAGACTAAAAAAAAAAAAACTAAATTTGCCCTCAAAATTAACACTGCTTGCGATGTATCATACACATATTGAACAGCAGTCTGTACAGAGCTATACAGAGCCTGAGGATTTCTTTATACCTGTTTTACAGCTAGGTTTGCCAGGTCAGCCAATTTTAATCTCATCTAAATTAGCTTCTGTTTTTTTCCATTAACTGAAATCTAAAATGATCACTATTTTTCCTCCCTCTGCCCCCATCCTCCTGCATTTTCACTCACCTCATGTGTATTCCTCATTCCTTCTAGATTTGTGAGCCAGGCCCTCTGCCTTATGTGTTGGTGTGGATTTGCTTGTTTAACTTTATCTCTAGCTCCTTTACATGCTATGTACCAAAGCGCTGTGTAAATTGTTGACGCTATATAACTGAATATTACTAATACTGCCGCTACTAAAGATTTCATTTTGTAACCTCCATAGTTGAAAATGTAAACATGCTTATATATTTTCACTGTCTCTGCTATGCACAGACGACACAGCCACATAATAAGATAAATGTTACATTACGATGCACACGGTCGCTTTTAAGAGAAAAATGCTACATATATACAATGTGCTAATGTATAGATGAAAACTGATTTTAGTTTCTTTCTATAAACTATCAGATGTTCCAATTGAATTGGAAAATACCCCCCCCCCCCCCTCATTCCAGATACCCCAACTGTCCTGCTTTGGGACCCCTTTATCCAAGAGCCCCCAACTGTCCTGCTTTAGGACCCCATTATCCAAGATCCCAAAACTGTCCTGATTTGTCAGTCTCTTATCCCAGAGCCCCCAACTGTCCTGCTTTGGGACTAGGGTTGCCACATTTTCTACAAAAAAAAAATACCGGCCTTGCTGGTGCCTCCATAGACTTAACATTGACATGAAGTCAATTTTTTACCGGCCTGCCGGTAAAATACCGGCTGGGTGGCAACCCTATTTGGGACCCCTTTATCCAAGAGCCCCCAACTGTCCTGCTTTGGGACCCCCTTATCCAAGAGCCCCAAACTGTCCTGATTTGGCAGTCTCTTATCCCAGAGCCCCCAACTGTCCTGCTTTGGGACCCCTTCATCCCACAATGTTCTGCTTCTGCAATACACTGGACACAAGGAAGGGCCTACGCATGCTCAGTCTGATAAACCAATCGGATGCGCTAGAATGATTGCTACCTTAATGGAATCCATGTTGATCTGTTGCGTTAGAAGCCTGATCACGCTATAACAGCTGGGAAGTTTGTAATGTTCTTTGCGGTAATGTACAGACAGCTTGGCTGACATCTCGACTCTAACTGTGACTTGTTTGTGGCCACCGTTTAAGAGCCCCTGTTGTAAATCCCCTCTTTCAATGCACTCTAATAGGCTTATTTACAATGACCAAGATCAGCAAACTGCTAAGTGTTTATTGTGTGAACACGTATTAATGGCGGAATGCTGGGAAACAAGGAACAGAAGCTGAAAGGTCTCTTTGCCAGGAGCAACCCACAAAAAGAGTGTGCTTCATGATGACCTGAAATAACTCTACTTTATCACTGTGTACACAGCAATTTATTTAACATGTTTCCGATCCAGGACTCACAGGTTCAACGCTGAGCAGTGGAGGAAAAAGACAATTAAGGGCCTTGGTCCAGAAACCATTTCTGTCCTCCTCCCCCATTACACCAATTTGGCTAACTTTAAATGTGACACTGGACAGAGTGTCTGTCATGGACCCACTTAAAGGGTCAGGCCGCCCCAGGTGCACCTGCTTCCGCCCCTGATGCGGACCACTGTTTACCTCCAGGTTCACATATAACATACAAAAAAAAAGCAGAGAGGGTTTTTTAAGAAAATGGCTTTTTTAAAGATTGGTTTCAGTGAGTCCTTAGAGATATAAAAAAAAAAAAATGATTGAAGAATTAAATACCTGCTGTTAGAATGCATTGCTAAATATATCTAATTTTCCAGCTTTTAAAATGTGCCCCTCTGAACTAATGCCAAACCCGTCTTAACATATCCGAACATTGTACCCCCTGGGAGTACATGATGAATTAGGGCCTTCCATAAAACAAAGCATTATGGTGTTCCTTGTTTTATTTATCAGGCATTACAATAGCAGGGGTGTGTATTCAGTAATTAATTTGGAAATCAGTGGCAGTTTTATTCAGGCAGTAAAAGGCCTGTGTCTTTTGTACACAAAGAAAGGATGTATGCTGCTGATGCCCTCACCCAGGGATTCTCTAGGTGTCTTGCCTCCTCTCCAATGCTAAAGGGAATTCTATTGTTATATTGGACCACTACTTCTGTCTGAGGAGATGTGATAGGGAGGGCCAGTGAGTTGCACACCTCTCTGGTGCTTTTGTGTTATTTAAATTCACATTCTGTTATCCCGAATCTACATAACAATAGGACTAACTGAGCTGAGCGAAGAAAATGATAATTCATTAAATTCCACATTTGGATCGTTAGTTGTTTAGTTCTGTAGAAGGAAATGTCACTTTAATCCCATTGAGAAGCTGACTGTGTGTAATATAAATATTCATTGATATATAGAAACATAGAATGTGTCGGCAAATACGAACCATTCGGTCCATCTAGTCTGCCCAATTTAATAAATACGTTTATTAGTCCCCCGTTCCCGGTCTTATAGCTAGGATAGCCTTGTACCTATCCCATGCATGCTTAAACTCCTTCACTGTGCTTACCTCTACCACTTCCGCTGGAAGACTAATCCATACATCCACTACCCTCTAAGTAAAGTAATACTTCCTGATATAACTTTTAAATCGTTGCCCCTCTAATTTAAGACTATGTCCTCTAGTTGTGGTAGTTTTTCTTCTATTAAATATACTCTCTTCCTTTACTGTGTTGATACATTCGCTAATGTCAAGTTCTCTGATCATCAGGGGTGTTGAGAGAACTTTTGAGGGTCTACTCAAAAAAGAAAGAATTGCAGGGAATTGAGATGGGAATTTCAAACGTAAGGCCAAAGTAGCTGAGCTGGAAAATGCTCCCATTCAGCTGCATTGGAGAATTTTTCCAACTGGGCTACTTTGGCCTAAAGTTTTAAATTAGCATCTCAGTTGCCTGCAGTTCCCTTTTTATTGAATAGAACCTTATGTATACTACACCAATTGTGTCACAGTTAATGAAAGATGAGATGCTGAGCTCCTGTTACCTTGAAAACCTTTTTGATGGTCTGCATGCTTTCCAATGGCTGCCTCTGTAGCAGCCTTTCAGGGTTTGCTTTAGCCATGTCTCTGATGGGTCCAGCAGTGGTTGAATCAGACTATTATCTGCACTAGTCATTCAATGGTTTTGAGTTAGTCTCTCCAGGCTTTCAATCTCAGATCCATTACAGCGGTCCACCCACCCTCAAGGGCATCACTTGGCAACCTGCTGGGCATGACACTGAATTGAAGTTAGTCAACAGCTGATAAATCCCAATTTCCTCCCCTGTTCTCAGGTGTGAGCATTGGGAGGGTATTGTCTGGGGGATTACACAATAGGGCCAGAGTTCCTGAGCTTGTTGCATTTCTTTATATTGCCTGGAGTGAAAAGGGATTCTTGTAGGAAATAGGTTTGGTTTGAAGGAAAAATACCATTTCAAAGGCTTTATACATAATGAGACCGGCATTGTCTTCAGTTCTTGTTCCAGGAAACAGGTGGGTGGATTTGCTGTGCGTCGCCATCTTTTTTGGAGAAAGGGATTCTCTAGTGTGTCCATCTTCTCCTACCTGCTCATTGGCTTTGCACCATAAGTAACATGAAGGAAATTATTGTGGGAGCCGTGGGTGGTGAGGTTACCAGCCATTCTACTTTCTCCTTAGATTTAACATTGGCCTGGCGGTAAAACAATCGTACTCGTGAGAGTAGAAAAAAAAGGCTGTTATTACCGTATTTGCTCGAATATAAGAGAAGGTTTTTTTTTTTAGAAAATGTCCCCTTGTTTTATGGAAACATAGAAACATAGAATGTGTTGGCAGATAAGAACCATTTGGTCCATCTAGTCTGCCCAATTTTTTTTGAGTACTTTTATTAGTCCCCCGTTCCCGGTCTTATAGCTAGGATAGCCTTGTGTCTATCCCACGCATGCTTAAACTCCTTCACTGTGTTTACCTCTACCACTTCTGCTGGCAGGCTATTCCATACATCCACTACCCTCTCAGGAAAGTAATACTTCCTGATATTACTTTTAAATCGTTGCCCCTCTAATTTAAGACTATGTCCTCTAGTTGTGGTAGTTTTTCTTCTTTTAAATATACTCTCTTCCTTTACTGTGTTGATTATTTTATATTTGAGGTTTGTCTTATAATCAGACCTCAAATCGAGGTCTGACTATAAGACTTGGATCCAGCTGCAGAGACAGCATTGGCAAGTTTGGGGGATGGAGGGAAGGGGGGCAGAGACAGCATTGGCAAGTCTCGGGGAGGGAGGAAGAGGCAGCATTGCCAAGTCTGGGGGAGGGAGGGAGGAAGAGCCAGCATTGGCAAGTCTGGGGGGGGGGTAGGGGAGGAAGAGGCAGCATTGGCCAGTTTGGGGGATGGAGGTATTTTCAAAAAATGGGGGCTAAAACATTTTTTAGATATGTAAACGAGAAAAGGAAAGTAAAACAAGGATTAGTTAGATTAAAAACAAAATAAGGATGCTATGTAGAAGAGGATAAAGGCCTAGCAGACTGCCTTAATGAATGTTTTTATTCAGTGTTTACAAATGAAAATGAGAGAAATGGACCTCATTTATGGAAAAAGACAAATGAGTCTTTTGATACATGTAAGTTTACAGATGAAGATGTTTTACTTCAGCTGTCTAAATTAAAGACAAATAAGTTGATGGGCCCTGATGGGATACACCCAAAGTTATTAAAAGAACTTAGAGGTGTACTAGCAAAACAGATTTATTTAACCAATCATTGTTAATGGGATTAGTCCCGGAAGATTGGAAATGATCAAATGTTGTGCCCATTCACAAGAAAGGTAGTAGGGAGGAGTCGAGCAACTACAGACCATTAAGTCTTACTTCAGTAGTGGGGAAAATAATGGAAACCTTGTTAAAGAATATGATTGTTGAACATCTAAAGTCGCTTGGATTTCAAGATCAGAGACAACATAGGTTTATTACAGGGAGATCATGCCAAACTAATCTTATTGTTTTTTTCGATTTGGGTGACTAAAATAATAGATCAGGGTGGTGCAGTAGACATTGCTTACCTAGATTTCAGTAAGGCTTTTGACACTGTCGCACATAGAAGGCTTATCAATAAACTGAAATCTTTGTGTTTGGGTTTCAATATTGTTGAATGGATTAGACAATGGCTGAGTGACAGGCAACAGAGGGTTGTAGTCAATGGAGTATATTCGATGAAAGGTCTTATTACTAGTGGTGTACCTCAGGGATCAGGGTCGGACTGAACATGGTCCCAAATCCCCTTGCCAAGCTCTACCTAAGATTTCACACAGGTAAAAGGCAGCCAGCTCTCATTCTGAATGGCAGGAGCCTTCTCACTAATAACCATCTCATTTCATTTTTTGCATATTGTCTACTAAGTGGTGTTGCATTCACCTTTGTTCCAGAGGTTCAATATATTGTTTACTTCTGCAGCATAGAAAGGATTAAATGTTTTCTCTCCTATAACACATTTCATTTTTTACCTAATTTTTATTTTCATCTTTCATTTAGTGGATATTTTATCACATGACAAGAGAACCTGTGTAATAAAGACAAACCTAGATTTTAATGGCAGATAAAAAAATAAAAAAAATGATGGTCTCGGATAGACTGCCCAATGCACTCTCGCTCTATGCCGTGACTCGTGGGCCTTCTGGGTTTCCTGTAGAAACAGATCCAGATACAAACCCAAATAGTCTGTCCAGACCAGCATGATAAACGACCAAGGATTAGTAGGAGGTGTGGATTTTTCAACCCTGTGGCACTTTCCGATAAATGGTGCAATGTTCAAAGTGGAAAAAGAGGGTGGGAAATCGATTTATATGTTCTAATTCCAGTAAGAAGCATGCAATGACTGCTAGGGGAGTAGAAGGTGTGGAAAAACTTGACTGGCCAACACAGCCAGGCCTTCTCATTCACCATCAGTGCCTGACCTCACATATGCTCTACTGAAACACACAGAGACTGACATAATCGCTCCGAAATCTAGAGGAATTCCTTCCCAGAATAGTGGAAGCTGTCATAGTCTGTGTAATGGTCAGGTGTCTAATACTCTTGTCCATATAGTGTATCTTATACAGTACTTTTCCTTCCATTTTTGTGTCCTGCAGTATGACCAGGATACCCTTAGATGTTTCAGAACTGTTCCAGCACAGAGATATAGTGCTGCAATCTGACCTTTACCCTTTCCCTTCTCAGCCTCGCTTACAGGATATGGAACTCACATGTGGTTGTGGTTTTATTTCCCAGAACCCTTAAAGTCACACTCACCCTTGATGCGTCCTAGCTAACGCATGAGATCCATTCCCATGTTATACTAACACAGCAATCGCCCAGCAGAATATTCTCCTATATAAAATAATCCTAATAAAAGCTTTACATTAAATCCTTGGATCACAAGAAAAGATGTATAAAGGGATATGATAAGTTGCGGGGGAGAGAGCTATTAACACTGGTTATTATAATATAGTATACAGGGTATAATATATATATATATATATATATATGGTATAATAAGTCCCTCCAAGAGAGGGGTAAGACATTTAAGTATTCCAATATCAGCAATAGACAGAAAACCTGGACCTGGACTTACTAGCTGAGCAGTTCTAAGCAGATAGTTTAAGGCTCATGTTATACACTAATGAATTCACTGGTGTGAACTGTTAGATAAACATCAAAGGATAGTATAGAATAGTGTCAGCAGTAAATAAAGACACAATGTAACAATTACAGTTACCACAGAGGAAAGATATTACAGACTATCCCTACTAACTGTGTAAGAAAGAGGGGAATACAGAGGCAGTATATGAGAACTTCAGCTCTTGTAATAAATTAATGGTCATAGGACTTTAAAGGCAATCGGAACTGCTACTGTGTATTATCAATAGATCCTTATAGATCTATTACACCATTACATATCTATTGCACCCTTACAGATCTATTATATCCTTATAGATCTACTATACCCTTATATATCTATTACTCCCTTACAGATCTATTGCATCCTTATAGATCTATTGCCCCTGTACAGATCTATTATACCCTTATAGATCTATTACACCCTTACATATCTATAGCACCCTTAGCGATCTATTGCACCCTTATAGATCTATTGCCCCAGTACAGATCTATTACACCCTTATATCTATTACACCATTACATATCTATTGCACCCTTACAGATCTATTACACCCTTATAGATCTATTGCCCCTGTACAGATTTATTATACCCTTATAGAACTATTACACCCTTATAGATCTATTACACCCTTATAGATCTATTACACCCTTACATATCTATTGCACCCTTAGAGATCTATTGCACCCTTAGAGATCTATTGCCCCAGTACAGATCTATTACACCCTTATATCTATTACACCATTACATATCTATTGCACCCTTACAGATCTATTACACCCTTATAGATCTATTGCCCCTGTACAGATTTATTATACCCTTATAGAACTATTACACACTTATAGATCTATTACACCCTTACATATCTATTGCACCCTTAGAGATCTATTGCACCCTTAGAGATCTATTGCCCCTGTACAAATCTATTAAACCCTTATATCTATTACACCCTTAGAGATCTATTACACCCTTATAGATCTATTGCCCCTGTACAGATCTAGTACACCCTTATAGATCTATTACACCCTTACATATCTATTGCACCCTTACAGATCTATTACACCCTTATAGATCTATTACACCATTATATATCTATTACAACCTTATAGATCTATTGCACCCTTATAGATCTATTGCCCCTGTACAGATCTAGTACACCCTTATAGATCTATTACATCCTTATAGATCTATTACACCCTTATAGATCTATTATACCCTTATATCTCTATCACCCTTATAGATCTATAGCACCCTTACAGATCTATGCTACTTTACCCTAAAGTTAGAAATACCCATCTCAATTCCCTGCAATACTTTCTTTATTAAGTAGACCCTATAGTTATTATTTGAGATACTTTACTTTTTTGAAACAATTCAAAAGTTGCTTATTTTTTTTTTTTTTTAGCTCCCTGGCTCTTGATACCTTCTGGAGAGTATAGTTATCGGGTCAGCAGACAAAGCACAAACCTGATGCTGACACATTAAAAATCTGGTGAGTCCAGTAACCCTGCGCTGTGGGGAACAAACCAAGACACCAGAATTTCAATTGTGTTTTTCAAAACATTTATGAAAGAGGGAAGTTTAAACCTAAGGCCCATGGTAGCTGATTTTGAAATATCCTCCC